>PVLC010038445.1:0-14752 GCA_004027655.1 Graphiurus murinus | reverse complement strand
TCTAATCCCTCTTCTATGCCTATTATTCTTAGGTTAGCTCTTTTAAAATTGGCCCAGATCTCTTCGATGTCCAATTCATTTTGTCGTATTTTTTTTTCTAAGCTATGTACTATAGATTCATTTTTAGTTTGGTCATCCTCTAAGAGTGATATTCTATTTTCCATGTCATCTAATCTGCTGTTTATAGTTTGAATTGATGTCTTCATTTCGATTATTTCATCTTTTACTTCCTTCAATGCTTCTCTTTGGTTTCTTTTAAGGTCTTCGAATTCTCAGTTCATTTGTTCCTTTATGTCTTCCTTTATTTCTTTAAAGCTCTGCCTACATTCTTTCTGAAAATCCTGTATTGTTTCTAGTATTAGAGATCTGAATTGCTCTTCTGGTAGTCTCTGCCATTCTGGGTTGGTAAGATCTGTTATTGAGGGGTTGTGGTAGCTCATTGTTTCTTTGTTATTTTTTCTTCCCATGATTTCCCTGTTCTTCAATTTATATCTTTGCTGTTCTTGCAAGTTTTCTTGTCCAATCTCTGCAGTGGGGGTTTCGGGGTGACAGGTTGTCTTCAGAGATAAAGTTTGAGTGAGAGGTTACAGTTATGAATGCAGGAATAGGATAAAGAAGAGAGTGTGATCTAGCAGAATAAGAGGTTGAGTGTGTTGAGGAGATGTATTGTAAAGATTAGAGATTGTAGTTAATGATAAGTGACAGGAAAAAGGAGAAAGGAGAAGAGAGGAGGTAAAGTGTTGTGAAGAGGTATTTAGAGGGGAAGGGGGGAAGCATGTAGAAGGGACAGGGAGGGGGTTCAACAGCCTAAGCCAGGGACAACAACATAAGTAATCATCCAAACAAACATATATAATTCAAGGCAATACAAAATGAAAACAGAGTATAAATATATAGGACTTATCACCAAAGAAGCAGATAGAGAAAAAGGGAAAAAAAAGAAGAACCAAAAATCTACATATAGCAACCCGAGACTAGAGTGATCATTCTGCTAGTTCATAAGCACCGAGCTTGAATTTTTTTATTTGCTCTCTCAGTTCAGGCAGAGGGCTTCTTTCGCTGCTAGCTTATGTCTCTGGGCTCTCCAGGGCCTGGTTGTGTGTCTCTCTCTCTGCTTTTTGCTTTTGCAGTCTAAATGCCAGGCCTTTCCAGATGCCCTATATGCTCTGGGATCCTGTGCCCTCCTGGCCCTGTTTAGTCTCTGGAAGGGCGGGTACCTGAGTCTAACCTTTGTATTGTGAACCCAGCACCCCGGGTTGTAGTTCACTTATGGATACATGGCTAGACTGCTTCAGACTCTGTTGCGCCTTCGCTCACTTTTCCACCTCTGGGGCGGAGCTCAGAGGTCGACCCATGGGAGCTCGCTGGTCTTTCCACTGGTTCCGGGCGGTATAGATGGTTCGGTGTTATCCGCCTAGGTAGTGCGTGGAGACACAGGGGTCCCCACCCCACGCCTGGGCTTTTAGCTATGCCCGCTGTGGACTTTGCAGCTCACAGCATCAGGCTGATCTCCGTTGCTTCAGATCCCCTCTCGGTGGCCTAGCTGCTCGGTGGCGCGACTCCGGGGGCGCTGAGCGCCAGATCCCGTCTCAGGGCCTGGCTCCACTATGGCGCAGCTCTGGGGTGCAGGGTACCCGGGGTGCAGGGCGCCGGATACTGTCTCAGGGCCTGGCTCCTTGGCGGCGCAGTTTGGGGCGCTTGGCAAGGGGTGTAGGGCGCTGGATGCCGTCTCAGGGCCTGGCTCCTCGGCGGCGCCGCTCGGGGCACCGGGCACCGGGGCGCAAGGCGCTGGATGCCGTCTCTGGGCCTGGCTCCTCGGTGGCGCAGCTCGGGGCGCAGGGCACCGGTGCACAGGGTGCCGGGTACCGTCTCGGGGACTAGCTCCTCCGCGGCACGGCTCTTGGGTGCAGGGCACAAGAGCGCAGGGCGCCAGATCCCCTCTGAGTGGCCTAGCTCCTCCGCGGCACAGCTCTGGGGTGCAGGGCACCGGGGTGTAGGGCGCCGGATACCGTCTCGGGGACTAGCTCCTCCTAGGGGCCCAAGGCACCAGGGCGCGGGATGCCAGATCTTGTCTCGGTAGCCTAGCTCCTTGGCGGTGCAGCGCTAGGGCGCAGAGCGCCGGACTGCAGCGCAGCCGGCTTTCTTACTTTCCTAGGTCCGCTTTCTCGTTCTTCCTTTGTTGTAATTCAAATTCCGCTTTTTTGGTTGTTGTTGTTGTATTTTTCCTTCTGTTAAGAAGCTCTTTGTATGGTAGATTTGGTTCGAAATCCTAGCATCTGCGGGAAGTTGTTTCACTCAGTCGCCATCTTGGATCTCCCCCTCCCCAACTGATTTAAGACATCATATACTAAACTTCTAAATATACCTGGGCCTAATTATGAGCCCTTTTATAAAGTTCACTGATCTATTTAGTAGTATCTATTAAGTAAAGTTTCTGTTTATATTATATTGTAAATAGAGTACAATCACATACCACCAAGACAACCAATCAACAATGAACTGCATATACAACAGTGGTCCCATAATATCATATGACCTAGTAATGTGGTAGCCATCTTGGGTTGCATATGCACATCCCATGATATTTGCACAACTCATCTAATGACACATTTCTCAGAATGTATCCCCTTCACTTAGCTATTCATGACTGCATTAGAACATAGATCATAGCTAATGCTACTGTAAAATATGAAATTTCAGATCCCTGTTGCTTAATACAACAAAAGACACGTTTCACTTTTCCATGAATTCCACTGTGGATTAGTCAATTCTCCAGGCCAGTTGTCTTCTATATAGAGATTTCAGTGACATAGGCTGCTTCTATGTTGTGATGCCACAATCTTCATAGATGGTCTCCAGGTTACCAATGTGTAGGAAAAGTGCTAGAGAGTCTGTGCCTGGGATATTAAATAATTTGACTTAGAAGTGACACCTCTTCTGCCCACTGGCCAGAACTGGCCTCAATGTCCATCAACAATGAAGGGGCTGAACCATGCAGAGGAGCACATGGATACTCAGTGAGCAGTGAACACTTTTGCCACTCCATTCACTATTTATTATTTATCTTTCTGGAAATTTCATAGCTATTCTTACCCATTCATGTTCCTGATAAAATTTAGAATGCAATATATTAAATTTTAATTCTTTTTTTATTTTTAAGAAGCAAAGCTTTTGCCTGGCATGGCGATGCATGCCTGTAATGCCAGTACTTGAGAGGTTGAGACAGGAGGCCAGCTTCAGCAACTTAGTGAGACACTGTTTCAAAATAAAAAATAAAAAGGGCTGGGGATGTAACTCAGAGGCAGAATATCTCTGGGTTCCATCCCCTGGACCAGAAAAAAAAAGAAAGCTTTTTGTTCATAGGAGCTGAAGAGAGTAGGAAATAAGCTAAAATGAAGAGGGAACTGAATGGGTTTCCATTTTATTGCATTTATTATTGTATTTTATCTTTGCTGCTGGAGATGGAACCCAGGGCTTTGTGCAATGCTATGTATAAGCTCTACCACTGAACTACACTCCCAGCCCCTGAGCTCCTGTTTTATACAGTTGGACATTTTTATTTGTTATGCCATTCTTATCAATTAAGACTCTTTGGTTTATGATTAAGTATTATGAGTCATGACTTAAGAGCTAGTTCATATAGCTTAGTCCTAACATCCAGGAATGTAGACCCAAAAGCTGAGGAAAAGTCAATGGCGTTTTCAAATTTCCTTAATGATTGCACCTCAAGGTAATGATGAATATTCCAGGGATCTGTACTGAAATAACCTTCTGCAGTTTAGGTGAAGAGGAGAGTAAATATAGCCTTATTAAAGATAGGAAAAAAGTATTGCATTAAAAGCCCTCCTCATAAAGCTTTGAAATAATTATATATTTTTATTGAAATATCTAAAGTAGTAGGCAAAGGATCGACTTTTGTGAACCTCTGGCTGACGTTTCAGAAAATTCTTAGAAGAGTAGAGAGGAGCTGGCCTTGGAGGTACACACCCATGATCCCAATGCTTGGGAGGCTGAGACAAGAGGACTGCAGGTTTGAGGCCAGCCGCAGCAACTTAACAAGACCCTGTTTCAAAATTTTTAAAAATGACTCTTGTGCAGGGCGAGAAGGTGGGGTTTATTTCCATTTTCCTGCATATGGTTAACCAGTTTTGCCAACACCATTTGTTAAAGAGGCTATCTTTTTTCCAGTGTATATTTTTGGCTCCTTTGTCAAAAATCAGTTGGCTGTAAGTGCATGGGTCTGTTTCTGAATCTTCTATTCTGCTCCATTGGTCTACGTATCTGTTTTTGTGCCAATACCATACTGTTTTTTTATCACTATGGCTTTATAGTAGAGTTTGAAGTCAGGTATTGTGATACCTCCTGCATGGTTCTTGTTGCTAAGAACGACTTTGGCTATTCTGGGCTTTTTCTTGTTCCAGATGAATTTAAGGACTGATTTTTTCTATGTCTGTGAGGAGTGACCTTGGTAATTTGATGGGTATTGCATTGAATCCATAGATCACTTTTGGGAGGATGGCCATTTTGATAATATTTATTCTGCCTACCCAAAAGCATGGAAGATCTTTCCATCTTCTAAGGTCTTCATCAATTTCTTTTTTCAACCTTTTATAGTTTTCCTTATAGAGGTCTTTTACCTCCCTGGTCAGGTTTATCCCTAAGTATTTTATTTTTCAGGGTGCTATTATGAGTGGAATTGTTTTCTGGATTTCTTTTTCAGTGGATTTATGGGTGGTATACAGGAAAGCTTCTGATTTTTTAAGATTGATTTTGTAGCCAGACACTTTGCTGAATTTATTGATCAGTTCTATAAGCTTTTTGGTTGAGTTTGTTGGGTCTTCTAAGTATAGTATCATGTCATCTGCAAAAAGGGATATTTTTAGTTCTTCTTTCCCTATTTTTACCGCTTTGATTCCCTCCTCTTGCTTTATTGCTCTGGTTAGAGTCTCCAGTACTATATTGAACAGAAATGGTGATAATGGACATCCTCCAAGGTGGATCAAGGACCTGGAAGTCAGGCCAAAGACCTTGCAGCTACTTGAAGAGGGCATAGGGCCAACACTTCAACACATAGGCACAGGTAAAAACTTTCTCAACAAGACCCAAAAAGCATAAGCAACTCAAAGGAAGATCAATATATGGGATTGCATTAAACTGAAGAGCTTCTGTGCAGCAAAGGAAACTATCAAGAACCTCAACAGAGAGCCCACAGAGAAAATTTTGCCAGCTACTCTTCTGATAGAGGTCTAATATCTAGGATATACAGAGAACTCAAGAAACTCACAGCTAAGAAAACAAATAACCCAATAAAAAATGAGCAAAGGATCTAAATAAACACTTCACAAAAGAAGAAATACAAATGACCAATAAATGTATGAGGAGATGTTCAACATCATTAGCAATCAAAGAGATGCAAATCAAAACTACCTTGAGATTTCACCTAACCCCAATCAGAATGGCAATAATCAAGAACATAAACAACAACAAATGCTGGTGAGGGTGTGGAAAAGTGGGAACCCTAATACACTGTTGGTGGGATTGCAGATTAGTGCAACCAACCACTTTGGAAAACAATATGGAGGACCCTCAGATGAATAGGAATGAACCTACCATATGATCCAGCAATACCACTTCTGGGTACCTACCCAAATGAAAGGAAACCAAACTATCAGATCAACACATGTGTATCTATGTTTATAGCTGCACAATTCACAATTGCCAAACTATGGAACCAGCCAAGATGTCCATCAACAGATGAATGGATTACAAAACTATGGGATATGTACACAATGGAATTTTACTCAACCATAAAGAAGAACAAAATCATGTTATTTGCAGGGAAATGGATGGATCTGGAAAAAATTATGTTAAGTGAGATTAGTCAGTCACAAAAAGTAAAAAAGCATATGTTCTCCCTAATATGCAAATGCTAGGGAGAAGATGGGGCATAAGAGGGACTCCAGATGAAAAAGGAGAAACTCTAGATAAGCAAAGAAGTTGACTTAACTAAAGGTGATGGACGCGGGGGCAGGGGACACCCTAATGCACATGATGTACTTTCATAAATATATCAAAGTCAATCACTAAACTGAAGTTGAGAAGGAGGGAGGGTGAGGGAGTGTGGTGGGAATTGGGGAAGGGGTTAAATGAGAAATGTGTGCATGTATGCCTTTACCTTTACCAGCTTGTACCTAACAAAGATGTATGATTACAATGCACCTATTAATAAAAAAAGTGAATAACAAAAAAAATTTAAATGAAATAAAATAGGGGTGAATGTATTGCTCAGAGGTAGAGTGTCCCTGAGTTCAATAAAAAAAAGAAAGAGAGAAAGGAGAAAGGAAGAAAAGTTGGGAGAAAGCTGTGCTTTTAATGTTTGTGTTTCACCATCATTTGTATCTGTATGCATAGAAATATTCCCCATTTCCTTGGAGCATGACCCTCAGATCTATCTCAGACCTGCCTCATAGAGTAAATCACAGGGTCATTCTGAGATTATGTTGTGCTTGAATGTTCCTTATTTTCTTGTGGAAGCAGCTAAGAGTCTACCTTGAATAGAAGTGAACACTAGGTGTACTCCAGACTTCTAAATATTGATTGACACAACAGGGGCAGAGGTCAGTTTGTGGCAGGCCCTTTTCTCCTTTATATTTGCTCCTGAGATGATCCCATTTCATGGCTTTCTATGTTATTTTTTAATTGTGTGTGTGTGTGTGTGTGTGTGTGTGTGTGTGTGTGTTATGGGGGAATTGAACCCAAGGGGAATTCTACCTCTGAGCTACAGCCCCAGTCCTATTTGCTTATTTTTTATTTTGAAATGAGGTCTTGTTAAGTTGCTAAGGATCTCACCAAGTTGCTGAGGCTGGTCATGAACCTGCGATCCTCCTGTCTGAGCCTCCCAAGTACTGGGGTTATAGGTGTGCGCCACCACGCCCAGTCATTTCATGGCTTTCAAAGGCACGACATGCCCCTGAACTTCAGATGCCGTTCACCTCACTACTTGAGTGTGTGCTAGGTATTTCCTAATCAGAACTCTTGATTCCACCCCCATGACGCACTCCTTCTATGTGCCTTATTTCTGTCAATGACAATGCGCTTAAATCAGTTGTTCGGGATAAAACCCCACACATCAGCATGGCATGGTGGCACACACTTGTAATTCCAGTACTTGGGAGGCTGAGCCAGGAGGATCACAGGTTCGTGGCCAGCCTCAGCAACTTAGCGAAGCCCTCAGCAACTTAGTGAGTCTCAATTTCAAAATAAAAAGTAATATGGAGCTGGGGTAGAGCTCAGAGCTCAGAGCTCAGAGATAGAACGCCCCTGGGTTCAATCCCCAGTCCCACTCATACATAGTACATTCTCCTTCATTCCTCTTTTCCCCCTCAAATCATAAAGCCAAACAACCTATCAGCAGGTTCTTTGGCAAATCTATGTTCAGAGCATTACAAGAACCCAATATTTCATCACCCCACTACCAAACTATCCAAGTTTTCACTAAGAGGTAAGTGCTAATTTGTCCAGGAATTATCCCCTACAGAGAGGGAATTGGCCTCCTGTTAATATCCGTAGAAACTGGCCAAGGCCAGTACTTAAGGCAATCAATCCTGGTCAACTGTGAGGCTAGGAATTCAGTCCTCCAATTGTGCCTAGTTAGAAGCTGGTGCTTCTCCAATCAGGAGCACGGATGTGGCAAATCCTGCTGTCGGCTTTCTGTATCATACAGTTGCAACACAAGCTCAGATCCTCCCCTCACTTCCATAGCCCTGGAAGAGGAACTGACCAGATTGGAGTGGAACAAGAGAGACCGACAGGATGGGGATGGAACATGGTGCCACTGTGTCACATTGCTGTTACATCCTGGCCCTTCATCCTATCAGGAAAGAGCCTGGTTCTTCCCAAATCATTCAGCAAAAAAGCCTCACATTTCAAAAGTCCCATCCCTCTCCCACATCTGGCACCTGGGGTGAAGCTCCCCCAGAGTGTTAAGGGGCAACAGAGAACTCACACATCTGCCGTTTCAGCAGGCCTGTTCTATTTGCCATGGGAACATCTGTCCTTGTTACACAATAGAATCAGAGCTCTTGGCTCTGCCTCCCACATCCACTGTACTTATCCTCTAATCTTTCCCATTTCAATTAAGTGGGAACGCCAATTGTTTGTACCAAAAACCTAACTGCCATTGCCAATTCTTCTTCTTCTCCCGAACCAGAAATTCAACCCATCAGCAAGTTCTACAAGAGCCCCGCTTTCAAAATGCAGTCAGAATTCCACCTTTCATGGCCTCCTAACCAGACTGCCTATTTCCACAAAAGGCCCAGGGTGATCTTTTAAAAACACGAATCAGGTCATATCGTCCTCTAGTTTGTGAGAATATAATTAAGTCTTTTCTGTTAAAAGATTAGCTTAATTTAAAGAAACTCCATTTTGTAAAACCACTATTTTGTAACCTTGTATAAGTCCCTGTTTCTTTATAAGTTCCATTTTCTGAAAACTGCAAATGCCAATCCCTACCCTGGCATCCAGTTCTAGATGAATTAGCTAAGCATGTATAACTGTGAAACCACGCTCCCACCATAGAATTATGGCACAGAAATCTGTATTAGGGATAAAAACTGAGTGGACTTCTGGTTTAATGTGCTTGCATACCTGGCTTCCCTTTTTTTGCAAAAAGTAAAATTGCCTTACTGAACTATTTTCGATCACATGTCTTTTCTTATGACACCATGGGAATTTATTTCTAAGAAGTTCAATTCTCCCCAGGGGCTCCCCACCACAAAATACACTCTAATGGCTTGACATGGCCATAGGTTCTATGTGATCGGAATCCTAGTGATTTATCTTCTACCCTGGCTTTTGTTTCCTCTGCTAAAGCCATGGGAGCTTCCTTTCTTCATCTTGAACCAGCCAAGCTTGCTGCCCTCCCAAGGCTGTCTCTTCTGCATGGAATAGTCTTCTCCCAGCCTTCACATGCCTTCTCTTACTTCCTCAGATCAAATACTATTTCCTCCTGGGTGCAATTTCTGATCACCCCACTAAAACAACCTTCCTCTCTCCTCTATGTTCCCATATGCTTTCTGATTTTCTTTGTTGCACTTATTACCTGAAAGTGTTACCCTGCCCTTATCTTATGACCTAACTTTTTTCTTTTCTTTTCTTTCCTTCCCTTCCCTTCCCTTCCTCCCCTCCCCTCCCCTCTCCTCCTCCTCCTCCTCCTCCTCCTCCTCCTTCTTCTTCTTCTCTCTCTCTCTCTCTCTCTCTCTCTCTCTCTCTCTCTCTCTCTCTCCTGGGATTGAACCCAGGGACATACTACCTCTGGGCTACATCCCCAGCCCTATTTTATTTTTCATTTTGAAACAGAGTCTCACTAAGTTGCTGAGGATCTCACTAAGTTGCTGAGGCTGGCCTCTATCCTGCAATCCTCCTGTCTCAGCCTCCCAAGTACTGGGATAACAGGCGTGTGCCACTGTGCCCTGTTCTACATAACTAATACCCTAATACTGCATATCTTTGAGAGCAGGATGCCTCTTCAGATGAGCTAGCTGAAACTTGATTAATCTAAGATGGCTGCCAGAGTGACCACTAGACAGCCTTCCATCTGTGTGCTAAAAGACACACCCCAGCACCATGACAGTTGAGAATTGCCATGGTGATGACAGGAAAGGATTAAAAAGAAGAAGTGCCAGAATTTCCCCAGGGGAAATCTCCACCCATTCCCAAAAAATCCATGAGTATGCTTCCTCTTATTAGCCTTCCCCTCCCCCCTTTTCTTTTACCCTATATCTATAACCTGCTGCAGACTCCAACCCTATGTGGGGAAGTTGATTTATGAGCTTATCTTCCACTTTTCCTATTCTTGGCCAAGGATAAAAGTCTTCTTTACTGCTCAGTCGGTGCTTAGAAAGGACAGGCCTTTGGGGTAAAAAATTGCTAACAAAAATGTAGTTTGAATCTGGGCTTGGTGGTACGTTCCTGCAATCCCAGTACTTGGGAGGCTGAGACAGAAGGATTGGCAGGTTCAAAGTCAGCTTCAGCAACTTAGGGAGACCCTGTTTCAAAATAAAAAATAAAATAGAGCTGGGGGTATAGTTTGGCAGTAGAAAGCCCCTGGGGTCACTCCTGAGTGTCCCTCCCCCCAAAAAAGAATAGCATGTATTTATGATCTTGTGATCTGTTCCTTTAATGGAATGTCAGTTTCAAGAGAGCTGAGACCTTGTTTTTCAGTTGCTACTCTACCCCTTAGGTCTAAAACAAGACTTGACAATGCTCAAAAATTACTTGTTAAATAAATAAGAAAGAGTGAAACAAGTTTGGAAAACCATTTCTCAGATATCTGGGAAAATCAGGGTATTACTGAAAATGTAATGATTCATGAATTCAGTAAGAAAAGGTAGGGTTTTCTGTACTTAATAGGCACTTAGTAAACACAGATGGCATAAATGCATGCAGAAAATGAAACTGACTTTGTTCATTCCACAGAACAACTATAGAATATCTCTCAGCCTGTTATTTTTTTTTCTTGATTCAAACCACCAGATCTTTTAAGATTAAGTTTTAATTGAAAAAGTCATAAATTTGGGACAGAAAAACTATTCAGTATGTGAAAAAATTCTTTGGGGAAAAATAAAGAAGTGTCAAATATGATAAGTGGTATCTTTTGGGGTGGTTGGGGAAAGATCAAGAAATATTTCTTCGAACATCTTGTAAATGAGTACTCATCCTTTCAAAAGCATACATTAATTATAAGCTGTCAGTACAAACTCTTAGAATTAGTTTTTCTGTGCAAGATTGACTGTAAGACTGAAAGTATCTTTACACAAATTTGTTGAGCTACTAGTGAAAATAGTGATCTTGAGACATGCAAAGCTAATTAAAAATGTTTCTAAATGAATGTTTCATTTTAAAAGAAAGGAAGTGAATAGTTCTTAATACAGTGAAATTTAAGATTTTGAGTAAATAAGATTTGACAGTAGAGTCTATGATTTTATAGCAAGGATATAAGAAATTGAAGTTCAAATATGACTGAAACAGTCCTAATTCTGTAGAGAAAGTTATTGCTTCCGAGGCTGCCAATACTTTTATAGGTATCATAATATGGGAGTCAAAGACCTGGAGTCTGTTCATAGCCAGGACGGAGTTCACCATTTCCTTAGATGTTCTCCTACAGGGACTGATTGAACAACACGGACCAATAATAAAGCAGTGGCAGTTCAATGTCTCAAATAACCTTCACATTGAGCCGCTTAAATTAGTTTTCTTTACCCATAAAACAGATGAAGTAACTGAGGCTGTAAGACATTAACAACTTTCCCCAAATTGCAGAGTTCATTAAGACTTTGCAGGCTGGAGCAATCATGATTCAACCTAGGTAATCGAACAAAATCTGGAGTGCCATGAGAAGAAGTAGGTAATCAGTTTGACTCACTACCCCACAGAGAAGTGCCAACGGGAAAGATACTTCATTCATTCATTCATTTTTGCAGTACTGGGAATTGAACCGAGGGGCACTCTACCACCAAGCTTCATCCCTAACCCTTTTTATTTTATTTTATTTATTTTAGACAGGGTCTTGCTAAGTTGCTGAAGCTGACATGGAACTTCTAATCCTCCTGCTCCAACCTTCCAAATCACTGGGGTCACAGGCGGGCACTGGCTGCCAAGGGCTATTTAAATGGAGGTTTCTCAGGAGTAAATGGAAAATCTCGTTTGGGAGTTCTGAAAGTAGGCTAAGAACAGAAATTGACATTGAATCAATTTGAACCATGAATTAGGTAAATGGCTTATGTTGACGTTAGTAGAGAAGAGAATTGAAACCTTGAAGGATGCATGCTAGCTGGGGCAGGAATGCATACTATAGCAGAATGAAGACCAAGTGAAGAAAGCACTTTTAAGAAGTATTATTTTTTTGTGTGTGTCAGATTATTATTCAGGAGTTCTTTGAAGTAAGGAATAAGACCTTTGAAATAAAATGGACTTTGGGGTCCTTACTACAAGCATGGAGCCCTGCAGCAGTTCAGCAGAGTACTAAGTGATGATTTTTGTTGGTACTAGGGCTTGAACCAAGTAGCATTCTACCTCCAAGCTATTTAGCCCTTTTTATTTCTTCTTTTGAAACAGGATCTTGCTGAGTTGCTAAGGCTTACCTTGAGCCTGCCATCTTCCTGTCTCAGTCTCAGCCTCCCAAGTACTGGGATTGCAGGTCTGTGACACCACTCCTGGCTTAAATAATAATTTTAATAATCTTATTTCTTACTTAAATAAGTTAGGGCTAATTTTAGAACCATAGTGAAGCAAGATGACATGCTTTGTTAGAGGATTTGTCCTTTTCTCTCAAATGTTCTTTGGACTGCCTCAATTCCTTACATTTTAATTTTGCATATAAAACAATTTTCATTAGTTTATGGAGCAATTCACAGAGAAGACTTATTTAAAAAGAAAAGAGCTAGATAAAAATCTTAATTTTTCTATTGCACCAACAATGTTGCTCTTAAAGTGATTTTTTTTTTACAAAGTTCAAAAGGTGCTGAAATTTAGAGCTGGGAGTCTTTTTTTCCCTTTCGGCATCTTCTTAGAAACCAAAGATTGTCCCTGATTTATGCCTTTGATGATATGTACAGTATGTTGTAAGAAGAGATGAAGGAGCTCATAAAATGGTGGGAAATATGCCAAAAGAGATTATTCATCGAAATTAGCGTATGCTTAGAGATTCATCAGCTTGAATCTACACTATGGAATTGTTTATTGAATTGATTGTGTGTGCTTATAATGACTAAAGACTGGCCTTTTGAATCACCTGGGAGGAGTTTGGTGTGGTTTGGTTTTCCTAAGGCTGTCTCTTTAGTTAGGTAACATTTGAGGGGTGGGGATGAGGAAGAAGGATGTGCAATGCTCTTTTATTTTTTTAAAGTAGAATTTATTAGCTGGGAATGGTAGTGAATGCCTGTAATCCCAGTACTTGCAAGGCTGAAACAGGAGTATCGCAGTTTCCAGTTTTGAAAACACTCTTAGCAACTTAGGCCCTCTGCAACTTAGCAAGAGTCTGTTTCAAAACAAAAAATTGTAAAAAAGGGCTGGGAATGTAACTCAGAGGTAGAATGACCCTGGGTTCAATTTCCAGTACAAACAAACAAGCAAACTTTATTTTTGTGTGTATGGTAGTAGGGATTGAACCCAGAGGCATTCTACCTCTGAGCTACACCCCCTGCCCCATTTTATTTTTTATGTGGGAACAGGTCCCGCTAAGTTGCTGAGAGTCTCACCAAGTTGCTGAGATTGTCTTTGAACCTGCAATCCTCATGTCTCAGCTTCCTAAGTTGCTGAGGGATTCACTAAGTTGCTGAGGCTGGCCTTGTACCTGTGATCCTCCTATCTCAGCCTCCCAAGTACTGGAATCACAGGCATGCGGCACCAAGCCCATCAGACTATTTTTTTAAAGAGAAGTTTAGGTTCACAGGAAAAGTGAGTGGAAAGTAAAGAGAGTTCCAAAGTTCCTGTCCATCCCCCCCCCACACACACACACAACCTTCCTGCTATGGACATTCAGTACTATGGTGATACAGTTGTTATAAATGATGAACCTACACTGACTCATGATTATCACTGAGAGTCCATAGTTTACATTAAGGTTCATTCTTGGTGTTGTCTATTCTATGGGTTTAGACAAATGTATAATGACATGTTTCTACCATTATAGTATCAATCAGAGTAGTTTCACTGCCCTAAAAATCCTTTATGCTCCTCCTGTTCATCTCTCCAACCACTGATCTGTTTACTGTCTCCAGAGTTCTGCCTTTTTAGGATGTCATATAATTGGAAACATACAGTATGTAGCCTTTTCAGGCTAATTTCTTTTACTTAGCAATATGCATTTAAGATTTTCCTACATCGTTTCCTGGGTTGATAGCTGTCCTGCTAGACTGTTGAGGGTGGCCTGGTTCCCCAACACCTGGTCACAATTTTAACCTCAAGTATTATAGTTCCTCTAAGAGGGGCAGGATAGTTATTCTCTAAGCAAATGAAAATCCAAGCTGGGTGTAGTTGTGCACACCTATAATCCCAGTACTTGGGAGGCTGAGATAGGAGGATCATAGGTTTGAGGACAGCCTCAGCAACTTAGCAAGACCCTAAGCAACCTAGTGAGACCCTGTTTCAAAACAAGAAATAAAAAGGGCTGGGGGTGTACCTCAGATGTAGAATGCTCCTGGGTTCAATCCCCAGTACCGCCCGCCCCCCCCCAAAAAATAAAAGCCAAACAAAACAAAGATAGTTTCCAAATTAATTGGTTTAAGTTACACAAAAGTACAAGCAAAAAATAACCCAAAAGAATATACAAAAATAGGCAAAACTAAGTAAAAGAAAAATAGTTTAAATACAGAGTGCTAGCAACGAACCAAACACCATTCTTCCATGGAAGAAATTGTCCAAATGGTCTGGGAGACCAGTTCCTTCAAAGTGACACTTGAATGGCTCTTGATTGTCATTAAGTCCTCAGCAATGAAGTCAAGGACAACCAGAGCCTCCTGTGGCCAATGCCAATTCAGAGAGAATACTTGCCAAGAGTGGAGTCACAGTGAGATGTCTCAAATGACAGTATTTACAGTTCCCAGAAGGTATATTAGTTCAGCTTCCAGATGTCAATTTTGGAGGGAAAAATTTCAAGCACCATCTCATTTGCATATTGGCACAAAGTTGCCAATGTCAGTTGGTTGTTTCAGTTATAGCTTCGTTTTTTTTTTTTTTTTTTTTTTTTTTTTTT
>PVLC010038444.1:0-14755 GCA_004027655.1 Graphiurus murinus | reverse complement strand
TCTCCTCTCCTCTCTCTTTTAATTTTATTTTTGCAGTACTAGGGATTGAACCCAAGAGTGTTCTACCACTGAGCTACACCCCCAGCCCTTTCCAATTTTATTTTGAGACAGGGTATTCCTAGGTTGCTGAGTCTGGCCTTATACTTTGGATTCTCCTATCTAAGCCTCCCAATTATAAGGATTACAGGTGTGGCCACTGTGCCTGGCCTGATGTGGTTTCTTTTTTTGGCATTGTATTGACAAGGATGTTGATAAAATTAATTCCCCCAAAATTCAAGCTTACAGGAATCCTGCAGTAGGGGCAGAAAGTTCTGGTTATCCTTTCTCTTCTGTTCCTAGTGGTTATTGCTTTTCCAGATTTGCATCTCCACACGTGAAACACTGAGGTATAGTTTACCTAAAGTAGACACACTCCCAGGAGTCTACCACAGAACCTCCAATTCAGAAGAATGTGGTTTGTCGTGATAATCGAGTCCACAGGCCTGCCTCACGCTGACACTTTCCCCAATGGGGGACATTTCTTTTCCCTCCTGTACTAGGGCTCCTTCCTTGGCAACCTTCCTAAGATGGTCCCTCATTTTCAAAACCTTGACTGATGGCAAGAGCCCACATATTTTTGTTTAAACATCCGTTTTTAGTTCTTTGGGGCATATATCTAAGAATAGAATTGTAAAGTATGATAAATCTGCTTTTAACTATTTGAGGAAATGACAAAGTATACTCATATGTGGCACCCTTTTATATTGTCACAACGATGTTTGACATTTCCAATTTCTCTGTATCCTTACCCACACTTATTATATTGAAGTTTTTTTTTTCTGATACTAGAGATTTAATCAAGGGTTGTTCTACCTCTGAGCTATACTCGCAGCCCTTTATTATTATTATTATTATTAGTAGTAGTAGTAGTAGTATCATTTTAATTTGAAACAAGGTCTTGTTAAATTCCTGCTTGCTAGCCTTGAATTTGCAATCCTCCTGTCTTAGCCTCCCAAGCACTGGGATTACAAAATTACAAGTATGTGCCACCGTGCCTGGCTGTATGAGAGAAGCGGGGGGGGGGGGGGGGATGAACCATGAACCCAGGGGCATTCTGCCGCTGACCTACACTATTTTGTTTTGAAATAGGGTCTCACTATGTTGCTAATACTGTCCTGGAACCTGTGATCCTCCTGTTTCAGCCTCCCAAGTACTGGAATTATAGACATGTGCCACCATGCTCAGCTTGAATAGTAGATTTTTTTTTTTGCCCAAAAGTCTTGGGTAGTTGAGCCTCTGCTTATCTCTGCAGACATATCACAGTCTTGCTGCCCTTTCTGTCATTCTCTGATTTCAGTTATCTGACCTTCTTACATTTTTTAAAGAAAGCAGCACATGTGTTCCTGCACGGGGGTCTTTCTACCTGCAAGTATCTTGACTATGACAGTTCTCATCACCTTTGGCCTATAACCACCAACTCTTCCTTTGGGATAAATTCAGATTTCACCCCCTCAGGAAAGCCTCCCTTGACCAGTGAGTGTCCATCACCTGCCTGAGCTCACAGAGAACCCAGGCTAGACATGGCCTGACTGCCCCCACCCTCTCTTTTACTAGGGGCAGTTTTTCCCTCAACTTTGAAGTCACTGAGCCAGGCTAAGCTATTACAAAGCTTTAGAAAGAAAAGTCAAGCCGGGTGTGGTGGTGCACGCTTGTAATCCCAGCATTTGGGAGGCTGAGATCGGAGGATCCAGGTTCTCGGCCAGCCTCAGCTACCTAGTGAGGCACTCCGCAACTTAGTGAGACTCAGTTTCAAAATAAAGAATAAAAAATAGGGCTGGGGGTGTAGCTCGGAGGTAGAATGCCCCTGAGTTCAATCCCCAGGACCGCAAAGAAAGGAAAAAAAGTCAACTTTTTCAAGTAGATAGATCAATGTCTCTACCCTTCACTCAGATTTTCTAAAGTAAAACAAACAAAAATCAATTATAATGTATCTAGTTATGAATTATTTTCTAAAACTTCACTTGGGTGTTCAATAATTCTTATTAAATCCTTTACCTGAGATATAGCTCTTTAAAGTAACCAGGGCAAGTAAATTTTGAGAAGCTAATCAAGTTTAAGTGTAAATACAAGAATAAAATTTTATGTTCTGCAATTTGTTTTTCAGTACTGGATACCAAACCCGGCACCTCACATATGTTAGGCAAGCACTTTACCACTGAGCTATATTCCCAGCCCTGTGTTCCTTTTTTTCTAAAGCCATTAAGCCAATATTAATAGAAGCCACGCTGGCTGTCAGTTGAACCTCTTCTCTAGACCTGGAGTGGCCGTGCCCATCAAACACGGCCCAGCTACCAGTGGCAAGTGATGTGATGTCTTCAATGAAAAAGATGTACACCAAGAAACCTTAAGTTTCTCCCACTGGGAGGACGATGAAAATCCAAAAATCATGATTACACTGGGTGTGGGCTCCTGCCAGTTCATAGTTTTTCCATTTTGTGCCATGGGAACCCAGTAGTTCCTGTGCTTCATCAACTAAAACCAACTTCCTTCCTTCCTTCCTTCCTTCCTTCCTTCCTTCCTTCCTTCCTTCCTTCCTTCCTTCCTCCCTCCCTCCTTCCCTCCCTTCTTCCCCCTTCCTTCTTTCCTCTTTCCCTCTTTCCTTTCTTCCTCCTTCACTCTTTCCTTCGATTAAACTCAGGGTCATTCTACATCCAAGCTATACTCTAGTCCTTTTTAAACTTTTTATTTTGAAATAGTGTCATGCTAAGTTGCTGAGAGTTATGCTAAATCACTGAGGCTGGCCTCAAACCTGCTATCCTCCTGTCTCAGCCTCCCAAGTACTGGGATTATAGGGCATACACCACTGCACTCAGCTCATCTGTCTGTCCATCCTCCCTCCTTCCCTTCCTTTCTTTCTGTTTTTCTTCTCCTGTTTTTCTGGAGCTTGAATCTAGGGGTACTAACCACTGAGCAACATCCCCAGCCTTTTTTATTTTTTATTTTAAGACAGGTCTTGCTGAATTTCCCAGGCTGCCCCCAAATTTGTGGTCCTCCTTCCTTAGTCTCTGGTTTATAGGCAGGTGCCTCTGCACGTGAACGAACCCTAAATACTTCTATAGTGGGCTGGGGAGATGCTCAGAGGTATAGTGCTTCCCTAGCACACACCAGGCCTTGGGTTTGATCCTAAGCACTGAGATTAAAAAAACAAACAAACAAACAAACAAAAAACCCGATGGGAGTGGGGTGAGACATCTCAAAGAAGACAAAAGTGCCATAGTGTGGATATCCCCACCCAAACTCATGCTAAAATGTGACACCTGTTATGAAAGAGTAAAAGATGGGACCAAGTGGGTCTGTTTTATTTATTTATTTTTTAGTAGTACTGGGGATTGAACCCAGAGATGTTCTACATTCAAGCCATACCCCCAAGTCTTTTTATTGATTTTTGTTTGTTTGTTTTGAAACAGGGTATCACTAAGTTGCTGAGGCTAGCCTATGAATTTGAGATCCTTCTGTCTCAAGTCTCCCAAGAGCTGGGATTTTAAGTGTGTGCCACTGTGCCCTGCTCAGGTGGGACATTTAGGAGATGATTAATGAACTGATTAGCTCATGATATGATTTATGGGTTCTCCTAAGAGTGTGTCCTCTGTGAAAGCCAGTTTCCCTTCGTATCACTGAGATACTCTGTGCCACCTTTAGACTCAGCAAGCAAGAAGGCCATTCCCAGACGGCCCTCCTCAGAGGATACCAGGCCACACTCTCCATAGGAACCTGGTATCCCCACACCCCAGGCAAATGTCAGTGAACCTGTGTTAGGGTTTAACAGTGAGACTTTCATTGGGATGGTACTATTGTTGATATTACTGTGGGCTGAAGAATGATCTGCAGACAGAATGAGCTTCCTGGCAGGGGACACAGGGCCCTCCAGCCTTGCTCCCCTGTCTTGCACACTTGTGTTCCCCAGAGTGAAAGATCTTCAGTGTTTCCACATGTCTTGGAGGATTGTAGATTCAAGGACAGCCTCAGCAACTTCCTGAGACTCACAACAACCTAGGGAGACACTGTTCCAAAACAGTGTTGTAAAGGTTGTGGGTATAGCTTGGAGGTAGAATGCCCTTGGGTTCAATCCCTGATAGGCGGCAGGGGGTGGGGGTGGGGAGTCTGGGAGGAGCAGGTGAGCCACCCAGAGGCAGGTGAGTGGACATAGAGGACCTAGGAAAGATGTTCAGTGTCTCCATATGTCCTTCTGTGTCCACGCCAGATGTGAACACATACACAACACACAGCACTCTACCTGTGCAAGGCCCCCCTTGTGCATGCTCCCAGGGCTCTGCCTACCGCCTTGCAGGCCATTGATCAACTCTGGGTGCACCGTGGCCATGGGCTGTAATGTCCAGCACCCCTGGAACTGTGTGTACATGACTTAAAGCTATAGGACAGCCCTGCTCTCCCTGTGATGCTCAAACTCCTGCTCCCTCCTAAGAACAGCCTTGCTAAGGTGCTCAGAGGATGCAGCCGAGTTATGTGGGGTGCTTTCTGTCGACAGCGTTTCTCAGCCCATCGAATCAGAATCTTTGATGAATGAATGGAAACACAGGAAGAAAACAACAGTGGTGTTTCATCTTCTGGGTGTTTAATCTTCATGCTCTATGGAGATGGAGGAGAGAAGGAAGGGCAAGGGAGGAGCAGGGAAGGTAGATAGGATCAAAGAATGGTGTGTGCATGTATGGAAATGTCATAGTCAAACCCTTAGTTTACATAATTAACACACATTATTATAATAAAAATAAAAGTGAGTGACATCCTTATGATTTCTTTTAATCATTCCAAGAAGTCTACTAAAACCATTTCTTTATTTAAAAGCAGAGACAAAGCTCAGAAAGGTTAAATTGACTTCCTCAAGAGCATAGATAGAGGCCAGGCGTGGTGGCACATGCTTGTAATCCCAGCATTTGGGAGGCTGAGACCAGAGGATCCAGGTTCGCAGCCAGCCTCAGCTACCTAGTGAGGCCCTCCACAACTTAGTGAGACCTAGTTTCAAAATAAGGAATAAAAAATAGGGCTGGGGATATAGCTCGGAGGTAGAATGCCCCTGAGTTCAATCCCCAGTACTGCAAAAAAAAAAAAAAAAGCATAGAGAGAAAATGGAGCATTTGGCCCTGGGCTCTTAACACTTCAAAACCCACTCACCTGCCCCTGGGTGGCTCACCAGCAACTCCCAGACTCCTTCCCCCCCTACTGGGGATTGAACCCAAGGGCATTCTACCGCCAAGCTATACCTACAGCCTTTTTTAGTTTCTGTTTTGGAATAGTGTCTCGCTAGGTTGCTGGGAGTCTCACTAAGTTGCTGAGGCTGTCCTCAAACCTATAATCCTCCTGTCTCAGCCTCCCAAGTACTTGGATTACAGGTGTGCTCCACAACACCCAGCCTCCCAACCCTTTCCAATAGGAATTTAGGATTAAAACACACACACACACACACACACACACACACACACACACGAGATAAGGTTGGGTGTGTTTCTCACTGGTAGATCACTTGCCTAGCAACAGTGAAGCTCTGTGTTCAATCTCTAGCAGTGCAGGACAACAAGAAGCCAAGAAAATGAACCCAGCAGAGTGCCAGCTGTGGTCCCTGATACTTAGGGGACTTAGACAGGAGGATTACTTGAGCTAGGAGAGCTGGGAAAAACAGTGATAACCCCTGAGTTCTAACCCCAGCACACACACACACACAAAAAATAAAGCAAGAAAGGCTAAAATATGGGATATGGTTTTCAATGAACAATCCAACTATTACAGTGCTTATATCTAGACTCATAGCTCTTGTAATATAGTCACTATGTCTTTAAATTTTAAAATAATTATAAGAACATTTCTAGAGTTAGCCATTCTTATTGCGCAAGATATGTCCACTTAAAACTCTGTGTGTGTGTGTGTGTGTGTGTGTGTGTGTGTGTGTGTGTGTCTGTTTGTCTGTCTGTCTGTCTGTTACTGGGAATTGAATTCAGGGCATTGCATATGCTATGCAAGCCCTCTACCACTGAACTGCCTTCTCAGCAATTTATTTACTTCTGTGCGTATATATGTCTGTATATATTTATTTACTTATTTTAAGACAGGGTTTTGCTAAGTTGCCACCGCTGCCCTTGATGTTGAAATCTTGACTCAGTCTCTACTGTGTGTAGATTCCAAGGAGAATATTAAATGAGAGACTTATAGCATGTTATTGAAAAATATAGAAAATATTCAAACGTGTAAATAAGTAGAACCAATTATTGTTAGAATTAAATCAAGGTCGTAGTGAAAGTAAACCTGAACAGAATGTGAAAGGAAAGTGAGTCTTTGGCAGGATAGTTAGCAGTATGGTGGGGGTAGGTCGGGAGCGCCATGATTTGAATGTCTCTCTAAACTCTTGTTGAAATGTAGTTGCCTGTTAAGGTGTTAGTGTCACAGGGTGGCAAGTTTCCCTTTGGTTCTTGTCACCCCCAAAAGAAAGATTTCATTTGGGGGACACAGATAGGGTGAGCATAAAGGGTTTTTATTAGCTGAGTTCACCAGGAAGGTCACAGAGCTGGCCAGTCCCTCTGGAAAAAAGGGACGGGTTCTGCCACAGGACAAGTTTTTATACTGTCCAGCAATCTCACCCCTCCTCACCTGTAGTAATGTGGGGTGGTCACCTGGGGGTTTTGTGCCACAGCTTAGTATGACTGTGCTCAATTCACTAAATTCGCCATGTTGGAATTTTCCTGCTGGTGTATAAAGCTGCAATGTCAAGGATGCAAGCCCCTGGCCACAGCCGGACCAGGCAATCTCCATATCTCTTCTCCGGAAAGCTGGTCAGATCCTCTCTGTCCCAATTCTTTCCCTGCCCTGCTCATTTCTAATCTAGTTACCTAACCTTAGGAGGTGAGGTCGTAAGAGCTGATTAGGTCACAAGGGCCCCGCTGCTCCTGATAAAAGGGTGAAGTTCAGGCCTCCTCCCCTCTCAGTGCTCTCTAGCCTGGAAGGTGAGAATCCTCCTAGAGATGGACTGGAGAGGTTTTGGTGAGGGAGCACGGGCTGGCACTCACCATTCCTGCTCAAGTCTCCTCACCCCCCTGGATGAAGCAACTCTTGGTGTGGTAGGCATTCGGTGTGGGGAGAAGAGGAGCTGTTCTCCTACTTGTCCAGCATCATGAAGGTTTGCAAGTGGACGAGAGGTAGATCGTAAAAAACAATGAAAGGATGCGGATGCAGCTGCGGAGAGATGCTGGGGTGCAGGCCCCCAGGTGGTGACTCCAGGATCCTACCCTGTGCCTTCAGGCTTCTTGAGCTGTTTGTGGGGTGAAGGACCTGGATATGCTCTTGGACTAGACAGGAGTCAGGCCAGCTGTTCCGAATGCAGACATCATGTAAAGCACTGCTCATGCTTCATTGCCCTTGCCTTTTTGCTTCTTTCTTGCCATGCTGGGGAATGAACCCACAGCCTCAAGTGAAGAGGCACACACTCTGGCACTGGTCTACACCCCCAGCCCCAGTTCCTTAGTGTTGAAAGCTCGTCCGTGATGCCAGTTGGTATCCTGTGGGTTTCTGGTGTTAAATAAATTTGTAGGAGGTCATGGATTTGGACTGAGCCCTTGCACAAAGCGCCAACAGACCAAACCAATAGAATCTACTTTCCATGGCCAATTAATTAAGCTGCAACTGGTTGCCTGCTCGATTGACTCAGCCTTAGCCAATTAAGTTGTTTTCTATGCTTTGCTCTTGGTATGAATGCTGTCTGATTATGTTGACTCAGAAATCACTCTTGGTTCTGGAAACTGTCCAATTTGCAAGCTGTGTTTTATTTTTTCTTTGGTCAAATAAACTCTACTAAACTGAATTGTTCTAAGGACTTTTCCTTTTAACAACAACAACAAATCTCTAAACTGTATTGAGAGCTGAGGGCCAAAGAGAAGTGTACCACACCATCTTAGCTTTTGAGTGATGCTATAATGAGGCCCCCTTTAGTACCAATAAGGATTAATAAGCTTATCTTAGTATATTTACCCAACGAATGATGAAATTTGGGGTTTAAGAAATAACCCTGAATAGCGAAAACCTGCTGTTTTCTTCAATTTTTGAGAATGAGCTCCGGGAACAAACACTCAGTCTGACTGGGTGACTCAGTGTGACAGGGGCCAGCTTCTGACCGCGGCAGCTAACAGATGGCCGGTTTCAAAGTTGGCATTTTTCCTCCTTTGTCATTTCACCCCCTGTTAACAAATAACATGTTCTTATCCATTTACTGATGGAAGGGAAGCTGGCATCTGTGGATCTGAATAAGAACTGACTCAAGGAAGACTTAAACACGAACTATGTCTCTTCTGATAAGACACCAACATGACCCTGAAGAGCAAACTCTTAGAAGGGACTTGATTCCTTTGTTTGGAGAGAATCTGGGGCTTGTTCCTTTCTGCTTAAGTTCACTGGCTTCTCTGATTTGCAGGCAAACCAATAGATTTCTTTTACCTTCTTCCCAAAGGCCTGTCCCAGTTATTTGATTTGGCAAATGGGGGCAGGCACTGTGATTTGGTAACATCAGCAGCATTTTCTCTCCCTGTCCTCAGAAAGAAACAGCTCTGCGTTTGGGAATGAGAGGGCAGTGCCTTACCCCCACTCAGGTTTATTGGGGAAGTTTATAATGGCATGGTCATTTTACAATAGGCTTTTTGTGTGTTAGGACTTTTTTCTGTATAGGATAAAAATGGAAAAAATATAAAATGATGGGGAAAAAAACCTTGAAGAATTATGGCTTCATTAAAAGTGTCCCTAAAGCATCTTACTTTAAAAGAGGTGTTATAAGGTAAGGCACAGTGACACATGCCTGTAATCATGTCTAGTTGGAGGCTGAGGCTGGGCCACTTAGCAAGACTCTGTCTCAAAAAAAAATAGCTCAGTGGTAGAGCACCACTGGGTTTAATCCCCAGTACCAAAAATAAGGGGTGTTGTAAGTATATCTGGCATAAAATTCAGCAAATAAAAGGCATATCTTTTTTACATAATCAGCTATTTCACCCCTTTTTATTATTAAATAAAATTTTTATTGGTGCATTGTACTCTCATGTCATAATGAAATTCAGAGTGATAGGGACATACATGTACACAGCACTCGGTGAGCTTTCTCCCTTTACCTCTTTGGTGTTTGAAAAATACTCTCTAGACTCCATTGTGAACAATAGTAAACTTTACTTCTACTTTTCTGTCCAGATTGCTTGCAGTAGTACTGTAAGATGCAAGTTTTTGGGGGGTGGGGGGTGGGGGGATGTTGTTCATGTTGTGTAATGGATGGGACCCCAGGCCTCCTGCGTGCTAGACCAGTGTGCTACCACTGAGCTGCAGCCCCAGCCCAATCACCTCTTGTTTTGTTTTGTTTTCTGATCTGGGGTTTTTTGTTTGAATTTTGTTTTGGGCAATACTTGGTATTGGACTCAGGAGTGCTCTACCACTGTGCTACACCCCGGCCATTTTTAAGTTTATTTTTAGACAGGGTCTTGCTAAATTGCTGAATCTGGCTTCCAACTTGAGATCCTGTTGCCTGAGCCTTTTTACTAACAGGGATTATAGACATGTACTGCCAGGCCAAGCTGTTTTTAAAAACTCTTATTGTTAATATTTTAGCAGTTATATCATTTTTTTTTCAATGTGGAACCCAAGGAAAATTCACATGTAAAATTGGTACATGGCTTGACTTGCAGTGCAGTTTTATGGTTGGCTGTTTCCATAGTTTGGCAACTGTGAATTGTGCAGCTATAAACATAGATACACATGCATTGGTCTGATAGTTTGGTTTCCATTCTTTTGGGTAGATACCCAGAAGTGGTACTGCTGGATCATATGGTAGGTTCATTCCCATTTGTCTGAGGATCCTCCATACTGTTTTCCAAAGTGGTTGCACTAACTTGCAATCCCACCAACAATGTATTAGGGTTCCCACTTCTCCACACCCTTGCTACCATTTATTGTTGTTCGTGTTTTTTTATGATTGCCATTCTGATTGGAGTTAGGTGGAATCTCAAGGTAGTTTTGATTTGCATCTCTCTGATTGCTATTGATGTTGAACATTTCCTCATACATTTATTGGCCATTTATATTTCTTCTTTTGTGAGTGTCTATTTAGATCCTTTGCCCATTTTTTGATTGGGTTATTTGTTTCTCACAAATGTGTTAATAGGTTTAATGTTGCCTACATGCCCAGTGTATTGTACTTGAAGCTTGGAGTCTCCACTGCTCTATTTCCTTCGAAACCTGAAAAATAAGAAGAAAGAAAGAAAGAGAGAGAGAGAGAGAGAGAGAGAGAGAGAGAGAGAGAGGAAGGAAGGAAGGAAGGAAGGAAGGAAGGAAGGAAGGAAGGAAGGAAGGAAGGAAGGGAAGGGAAGGGAAGGGAAGGGAAGGGAAGGGAAGGGAAGGGAAGGGAAAGGGAATGGAGAGGGAGGAAGGGAAGGAAGGAGGGAGGGAAGGAAGGAAGGAAGGAAGGAAAGAAAGAAAGAGAGAGGTGGATGTAGCTCAGTGGTACAAGTGTCCCTGGGTTCAATTCCCAATACCACAAAATAAAACAAAACTTGTGCAGCCTTTATTGATAAACCCTAAATTGTGTTTTGCAGAGAAGAATTTCGAGGGAAATATCTATAGTGAGAGTTCAAACTTAAATTTGTGACTATGGCTAAGTTTGAGAACCAGACATAAAGTTATACCTATCTCTGGTCTGATGTTTATTTATTTATTTATTATTTGTGTATGTGTATACTGGGGATTGAAGCCATGGACATTCAACCTCTTGGTATTTTATTTAACCCTTAGCCCTATTTTATTTTTTATTTTGAATCAGGGTCTCACTGAGTTGCTGAGGGCCTTGCTAAGTTTCTGAGGCTGGTTTCAAACCTATGATCCTCCTGTTTCAGCCTCCCAAACACTGGGATTACAGGCTTGCACTACCACACCTGGCTCCACATATTTATTAGTGTAGTTATTTGTCTGGTGGTTGTTACTATTTTAAGCAACTATTAATATCTGACATTTTTAAATTTGGAGACCATGTATGAAGCAGTATTGACCACAAAAGACAAATGTTTGCCTTAATATTGTCCCAATAATTATCCTTAAGAACAGAGATGGCAATTTCAAACTCTTTGGTGATAACTACATGCCCTCCTTTCCCTCTCCGCCCCCCCAAACATACAGCATCCTGGTCAGCAGGAAAGTCACAAACATTAACCCCTGCGTGGGGTTTCACAACTCCAGACCTTCAAAATCCTGGCCTGAAGACTTCAGCGTTGTTAGGCAGAGCTCCTCCAGACTGAGGGCAGAGTTTGCTCAGGATGACTTCTTCACGTGCATTCAACCTCTTCTTTCTTTAATGAACAGGAAAGTGGCTCCCAATGGCACCGTGAGACATTTGAGGTTGTAGAAAGGGAGCTGGGCGTGCTGGTGCACACTTATAATCCCAGCATTTGGGAGGCTGAGACCAGAGGATCCGGGTTCGTGGCCAGCCTCAGCTACCTAGTGAAGTTGATATGTTCCTCATGGCGCCGGATACCAGTCAGTGCCTTCAGCTTCCAGGTTTGGCAAGCTTGGCTTGCATGGTGATGACTGCTCTTCCCTGTGACATAAGCCATTGTTCCAGAGACATTTATCACATGTGCAGCCCCATCTCAGGACCTCTACTTTGTGCTTTCTGTGCATGCTGCTTGGGCCTGTGTTCATGATAACTATTTAGTCTAAAAGACTAATGTTGAAAAGATTTGCATTCCCTCATGTTGGCCTGCCCCCTGCATACCACACAGTGCATCAACCTGGTTGTCATGGAGATCTCACTCCTTATGGAGTCCACAGAAAAAAGTACTATCATTCTCACCCTAAGCCAGTTGCATATGATGGAGTCGGTCAGGGTTGTCGCTTCCCACCTGGCCCAGACCACAAGACTTGAAGAGGCCCCTGCAGGAGGGTAGAGAGGAGCTCTGGTCAGTCACTCTGTCACAACATTTATGCTTGGATGGCTCAGTTTTTGTTAAAATAAATATTTAGGGAAGCACAGTGGTGCACATCTGTAGATCCAGCTGCTTAGAAGGCTGAGACATGAGGATAACTTGATACCAGTAGCTCAAGGCCAGCCTGAACAATATAGGAGCCAGCCCTCGAGGCAACAGGGTTGGGGGTCCCTTGTTAGGTGGGGATCAAGACGAGGTCGGGAGAATACACTCACATCCAATGCAGTGTTAGAACGTATCTGTTTAATTCATGTCATCACCGTTTCCTATAGTATCTCTTACAACAAGGTATACAGAACAGGAATTTTTACAGACTTGTTTTTTCCTAAAGTTGAGTGGGTACATCTTTAACTAGAAAAGCTGTTTCCCATAGTATTTGATGGGATTAAGAAAACAGCAAAGGTTACAGAATACAATACGTATATAAAAATTCTTTTAGTGCGAAAACAGTGTTAAAGGTTAATGACGGAGAGGAAACTCTATTCATTAGATTAAATCTTCACTATTTGCTCAGCTCCTGTCAGGCAACTGGAGTGTAGTTAATAAGTGGTGAACCAAGGGGGAGGTATTTCAGAGAGAGAGAAACTATCTGTCTTAAAGCTTTCTTTACTCACAGATAAAAAATAGTAGACCTAAGTTCCTTTGATTTGTATCTAAGCTTGCAAGGTTCAATTCCTGATGTTTGTAGAGGGTTAAGGAATATCTCTGAGACAAGCTGAGGCATTGTTCTTTTCAGCTACCATTGATGAATCACAATCCGTTTAGCCATCCTGTGTCTCTAAGAAATTTTTCTTAATAATTATTGTGAAAGCAAAACCCAAAGCACCCCAAATTTCCAGAATATAATAATGCAAAGTGGGAAATGCCACACGTTCCTTCTTTTGGAATCAATTGCCTTGCAAGATTCCAGTGGGGCCGAATCCTTGCTCAAGGCCCAGATATTAGGATGATGTTACACTTAGGTTCAAAGTTAACTAATAAAATAGACTAGAGGAACAGATGGTGTCCCCGGCTCTGAAGCTTGCTCTTAGGAGCTGTGGGGACATGTGTCCTAGGCACCAGGCCAGCCTCCTTCATTGCTCCGTGGAAGGAGGTATGAGCCATTTCTTTGAAGGAAAAAAGTTCACATTAGGACAAATACGGCTTGTCATGGAGGGTTAGGTTGTGTGAAGAAGGTGTTGGAGTAGCCACTGTGGCACAGGTGAAGTCTCAGTTCTGAAACTTACTAGCTCTGTGATCTTACAAAAATACTTCTGAGCCTCAGTTTAGTCATGCAAAAGAAAAAAAAATGGGGATAATGGGCCTGACTTTCTCTCTGGACAAGGGAGGTGGGAGGCGGTGGAGGTAGTGCTGCAGGCGCCAGGCTCCCTCCCTGGCTCACTCTGTCAGTTTTGAGTCAATGGGGAGCTGCTCACAGGTCTGGGCACGGTGCTGCCTGCTTCTAGGGCATGGTGCTGTCTGACCAGAATTCTGGGAGAGGCCTGCCTTCCTTGGGCCCTACTGTGATGGCACAGTGCTCAGAGAAAACGGGGAAGACAGCTGGAGATGGGCTAGGAGGGGCGCTGATGGGGCGGGGGAATTGGAGATGGGTGAGAACCACAGGGTCCACTTCTCCTCCCTCACCTGCTGCCTCAGCCCAGCCCCTCCTCAGAGTGGCACTGTGCCTCCCAGGCCCGCCCCTCCCTCCTCTCCTGGGTGTTCTAGCTCTGCTCAAAGCACTGCCTGCCCCTCCTGCTCTGTCGGCTACCTCTGTTTCCCTCCTTTGGTTCCAGCCTGCTGAATTTGCATTATCCTTTCTGACTTTATCTCCATCTCATGACTGCGCCCCCCCCCCCCCCCAGCGGGAAGGCTTAGATTTTTACCCAGAGGATCTGGATATCTGGAAACGGAGTGAGCAGGTCTGATAAAGGAAAACCAGAGAAGCAATGAGAAGCGAGGAAAGAGTAGTGGCTAAAAGCTTAGCTCAGTGGCAAGTGAGGTGGGGTCCCTGACTGCAAACACAAGAAAATCCCTGAACTTACAATCTTCTATCCAGAGCTTTCCCTCTGCTCTGCCCTGCCTGCCTGTGTCTCAGCGGTGCCAGAATGTCCCCCCTGCCTTGGCGACAGATTCTATAAGCTCCTTCCTGCCTCATCCTGTAGAGGAAATTCAGTCGTTCCCTGCAGAAACTCATGTTTCGTCTTATGAGTTGTCCTCCAGGCGTGGTCCTGGTACCCTAATAGTCTTTTTTTGGTCACGTCCTTTTTGCTTTGGAGGTCCTGGCCATGAAACTGATGACCTCACATGTGCCAAGCGAGTGCTCTACTACTGAGCTCCACGTAGCCCACCCCTTTTTGATTATCCATTTAGCGGACTTTTCAATAAAAAATGAGTTTGAATTACTCAAGAACATTGAAGTGATATTTTTCCTGATCTTACAAAGTAATCTCAGACAAGAAATGTAGAAACCTGTAAGAAAGCAAAAGGAAAAAAAACAAAATAAAAATCAATTCGACTTTACCTGAAAGAGATTGCTAGTATTGGTGGGATATTCATGCTGGTTTTCTATATAGTCATATAAAAATGACATACTTTCTTAAAATGTGAATGTAGCTATATTCTATTTCCAATCCTTCTTTTTTTCCCTCCTGATGTTACTATTATTATTATTATTATTTTTAGCAGTACTTGTTTTTTTTTTTTTTTTTTTTTTTTTTTTTTTTTTTTTTTTTTTTTTTTTTTTTTTTTTTTTTTTTTTTTTTTTTTTTTTTTTTTTTTTTTTTTTTTTT
>PVLC010038443.1:0-14749 GCA_004027655.1 Graphiurus murinus | reverse complement strand
GGTTCTGGTGGTGAGCGAGGTAGGCTACACAGTTGCCACTCTGATCGCTGTCACTGTCCTTTGAATGCATGAATACTCCTGTTAAATCTTCTTCATGATGACACAGAGCAAACATTACTTCCCAGGCAGATGTCAGTGTGCTACCTGAAGCCCAGCTCTTGGAAGGTGAATTGCTATAACCCACGAGGTAAATGAGCAGAGGTAGATGAGGTAATTTTGTGAGAATGAGAGAGATTCTCTTTAGTACATGCAACCACCTACCAGGACACTAAGACTTTGGGCTGGATTTCAACCCCAATTCATCTCTACACTCAGGCCCGTGTGTGCAATACACAACTTGCACAACCACAGGTGGCCATTGCCTGTATTTCACACGATTATACAATAGTCGTATTGACTATGGACGCCAATTTTCGTATGTATAAAGTGAATAATACTACATGTTTTCACCTAGCTTTGCACCACCAGAGGTATTAAACTTTTAATGGAAAAGAAAGCTTGTGTTCACACAGGAACTTGTACTCGGATGTTTGCAGCAGCTTCATTTGTAATAGCCCCAACCTGGGAGTGGATAATTCCTCAACTGAATGGGTAAACAACTGTGGTACATCCGTGCAGTGGGATACAGCTCCGTGCAATGATGCCATGAATCTCAAAATGATTGTGCAGGGCGCAAGGAGACACGTAAATTCTTACTGTTTGGTTCCTATTTTTAAGATGTTCTAAAAACTGGAAATCAATCCACAGTGATGGAGAGCAGATCAGAAGGTTTGGGGGCTTCGAGGGAGGTGGGAAAGAGAATGCAAACAAATGTGAGGACTCCTGGGGCGGCAGCGGGGATGGTCACTGATAGTGGTGATGATATCAGGGGAGTACATGGGTCGTGATTAACTGAATTGCACTTTCAAAGCAGTATGCGTGTTTTGTCATAGTCAATGACATCTCAACGAGAAATTTAATGAACAGAAAAAAAGAATTGAGGATGATATGGCTTCATTAGCAAAATACCTTTCATACAGGACTCTCTGCTCACGGCGTGGTTTGAGGGAGGCAGCGGCCTTGGGCACCTAGGGTTGCTTTGCAAGCCCTTTGCTGCTACTGAGCCATATGTAAAAGGACTGTCCCTGTGCTTCATGAAAAGCACGCGCTGCCTCAGATGTCCTAAGTAGCAATGGGACTTTTCACAAAGGGAATGGGTTGTGATAATCTGGTCTTTGCCTTGATCCTGTCCACCCAGAGGGGGCACATGACAGGTTTGCTCTGTCCCTGCGATTGGGAACTAAAGAAATAATGTATTGAATTCAGGTTTTGCTTTCTCTCTCTCTCTCTCTCTCTCTCTCTCTCTCTCTCACACACACACACACACACACACGGATGTACACATACACAGAGACACACACATATGTATGAGCACACACATATACACATACACACATAAAGCTTTTGTTCTGTTCTATTATTGTAATTTCTGCTTTGATTTGCCCAAGAGACTGGGTCAGAGGATTTGATCAATTCCCTCTTTGAAATGTGGTCCCAGCGCATTGAAAGAAAATGAATTTGGAATCATATTAGAAACTCCTGACGCCCCCACCACTCTGATTTCTGAAGAAAACTAATAGAAAAAAAAATCAATGTGCTCTGTGTATTCACAGACTCCACCTAGACTCCGAGCATCAATCTGTTTCTATTGTAGGAGGCTCTCAAGGGCGGAGCCCCCGAGTCCCAGGACAAGCTCAGAGCCCCGCACACCGCACCATGCACCTCGGCTTCCCAGGCCAGGTCCCTGGGGCTTCAGAGCTAGGGTACGAGGTTCACCAGTGACTGTGACAACGATGACTTGATGACTTTTCCAACTGAAATAAAGTCATTTATTTGGAGTATATATTTCCTGTTTTCCTCTTATTAAATGATGTCGAGAGTAGAAAAGTTTGTATTTTTAAATATCCTTATCAGGTAACACGAAACTTTATGATCCTCTATTACTCCTTCTTTTTTGTCGATACCGTTAACTTGTTAGTAAACCCCCAAAGTCTTGGCTACATCAATACTTTTCCGGGCATATTAAAAATTGTATTGACATTTTGGTTTGGCTTTATATAGGTTAAGTTAGAACAGAAACAAAGCAATTTGACTCTAATCACATGTGGTCACAAACGACAACACTACTGCCACTGGATAAGAAATTTCATTTTTAATTTCCTCAGTGCAATATCTGCAAAATTGGCTTGACCCACCAAGATTTCAGAACACGCAAACAATTCCCCTGCTGCTCCAGGCAGAGCCCTGAAGGGTCTGATGACGAGGAGCTCTGAGAAGGTACTGACATTCCTTTGGGAGCTTCCTGAGAACAACTCTGGGACGAGAGGACAGAGCTGGCAACAGTGAAGGCACAGCTTGAGTGACACTAGAGAGGTACGTGTCCATCACCAAGACTGCATGCAGAAACACAAGATCATCGTGTGAACCTAATTACATTATGCAGGGACAGAGAGGGCAGTGGACAGCTGTGCGGGGGCTGTTCCAAGCTCTACTGAAAGACTAGGTCTGATTCACCATAAAGAAAGGGAGTGGTCTATAACCCCAGTGCTTGGGAGGCTGAGATCGGAGCATTGCACTTTAGAGGCCAGCCTCAGCAACTCAGTGAGACCCTCAGATCCTGTTTCAAAATGAAAAATAAAAAGGTCTGGGGTGTAGCCTGGGGGTAAAGTGCCCCTGGGTTCAATCTCCAGTATCAAAAAAAAAAAAGAGTGTTTAGATAGACACTAGGGTCGTTTTTGATAGGGAACATACCCTTGTGACTTAGGGCAGAAAGAGTAGCACATTGGAGCTTGCTGGCAGAATTTTAAAACAAAGAGAAAATGACTGGCACCCTATTCACTTGCCAGCAGAATTTAGCAAGTGAGATCAGTTGAGAGTAAGGAAAATCATTTTCACACGGACAAGAAAACTAGCAACAATGAACTCAAAGAACTAGAAGGCCGCTGAACTTGCAGAAGCAATGGCGTGGGACTCAGGCACACTTGTTTGCACTGCTTCATGGAGTTGCAAACAACTGGAGAAGACAGGATGTTTCGGGGAGTGTGTGTGTGTGTGTGTGTGTGTGTGTGTGTGTGTGTGTGTGTGTGTGCAGCTGCACAGGCAGGAGCGGCAGCCGTGGAAATTGGTGTACAGGCCAAAATGGTCTCCAGGTCTGACACTCTGGTTAGGCCTGGACATTGGACTCATAGCATCTATCTCTATAAATGCTTCAAAACCCTCAATTTACTGGGATTATGTTCTTGAAAATGTATACTGCATTCAAAACTTGTGGTCCAAACCTAGGTGTCAAATGAACAACGTTATCAATGGAGATTTCATTTCTCATGGAGTCCTTGATTATCTACTTGTACCAGGAAAAGGAAAAGGTGCAAATAAAGTTTAAGAATACAGATATGGGCTCCTTTAAAAATAATAGTGCACAAATCACAATTGCGCAATTACAGTGTTTAAGAAAAGTATTAACATAAACTTAAACACAAATACAAACTCCAAGAGGTCACTAAAGAAAAAAAAAATAATACTGCATAAAAGTAGCAATGAGTCAGATACTTATGTTAAAGTTAAACTCATAAGTGTTTCTTATATCCCAATAAAATAATTCTCAGATTAAGTAAATTTTATAAAAATACATGCACAGCATATAACAGCAGAAATAATGCAGCCCTGAGGATCTCAGTACAATGAAGCTACTAAAAATGAATCTGCTCTGTACTAAAAAAATGCCTTTCTGAGATCAAGGCATATTATACTTTAAAATTAATTTTAAAAAAAGATAGAAAAAATCAGTTTTATTTACCACTGAAGTCCAGTCACCAAGCAGACTACCAGATATATAGCATGTATTCAATGTTATGTTTTAAATGAAACAATGTGTGGCTTATTAAAAGTTATATGAGATTCTTAATATCCAAAACAGCACAAAAGTAACTAGACAAATTACAGCCTGAAGAAATATTAGAAACAAAAAACACTGAAAAAATTATCATTCTTACTATATAAAGAGCCTTTACAACTTAGTAAAAAAATGCTATCAGATAGCCACAAAAAATAGGCTAACGGCATAAGCAGGCCCATCTCAGTAAGCACTTGAAACTATTCAACCTCATTATTAAGAGTAATTCAAGCCGGCTTGGTGGTGCACACTTGTAATTCCAGTACTTGGGAGGCTGAGACAGGAGGATTGCAAGTTCATGGCCATCCTCAGCTACTTAGTGAGGCCCTCTGCAACTTAGTGAGACTGTTTCAAAATAAAGAATATAAAATAGGGCTGGGGGTATAGCTCAGAGGTAGAATGCCCCTGGGTTCAATCCCCAGTATCGCAAAAAAAAAAAAAAAAGAGTAATTCAACCTTATTGAGCAACAAAATATCCTTTGCCTGACAAATTTACAAGCTTTCTAAAAATAAAAAAAATCAGTGAACAGTGAACATTACTAGTGGGGAAGTGAACTGGTAAAGACTTCCTGAAGACCTGAAGAGGAACAATCATGCAGCTTATGTCAAGAACTTTGAAGAGTTCCCATGACTCTGTACCACACCCTGTTTCTAGCAATCTCTCCTGTGCAGTAGTCAGGGATATGAGCAAAGACTATGCATAAGGATGCTCACTGCAAATAACTTAAAGATATTTATACCTTTATTTATGAATAATGTATAAAATATAGATACACAATATTTATATAAATAGAAATAGCAATCATCTATATTTTATAAATTATACAATAAATTTATGAACATAATTTAAACAACAAAATATTTTATGTATTATAAAATATTTATTATGTTTTATGAAAATTTTATAAATAATGTTTATTTTATATTTAAATTATTTAAAAATTGCAAACAACCAGAATTTCCAAGAGTTGGAAGTGTTCAAACCCGAATATGGGTATCTATATGAGGAAAAGCATTAAAATATACTTTTGAAATATAAATATCTTAGAAAAATTCTCCCAACATGATCCTAGGAAAGGAAATTAAAATCAAATCCCCAACTTTTTATTTGGCATCCTCTACGTTGTTAATATAGCAGTATATAAACATAGACACATACACACACGTTTGTACAAGTAAAACAAGAAATGGACAAACAAATCCCAAATGTTAATAGTAATGGATAGCAAGTATAAAGACAATGGATTGTCATTTAAAAATGAAGAGAAAACAATTCTTATAAAAATATAAGTCAAATAATTAGATATAAAGCAACAAGTGAAAATCTCCAGTTAACAAGAACCTCCTCCCAAATCTATTCACTCTTACACATCCCTCATCAGTATACGCAGATACCAATCTGAAGTATAGAATGTATTTAAATGTACAACCTTAAAAAGCTCAAGTGAAATTATGGTGTGCAAATTGGTCTGTCTTAGGAGATCTTTCCAAGCCAGAACATACTCATTTTATTAATGTCTGAAGTCCATGGCTATAAAAACCATTTATTTAATCCATTCCATATTAAAATAACTTATTTTTATTGAGATGTTCACTATTACAAATAATGTTGACTCGAACAGTTTATTATATTTTCTGAGATCTTTCTTACAATGTAATTTTTATGAAGAAGGGAATGTGTGTTCATTCTCATGCAAATCGTCCTTCTAATTATCCCTAACACTTCACACCCCCAAAAATAGCATGAAAGAGAATCTGCATTCCTGTAATCTTAGCTGAATATTTTCTTTCTGCTTCATTTTTGAGAATTGAGAACTATCTCATTTTAATTTGTGTTCTTAAAAATTGCCAGTGAGTTCACTTAAATATGGGGGTTATTTATATTTCTTTTGAGAAGCACATCTTTTTCTATCTGGAGCTGAGACCATTAACTGTTCCCTAATTTTCATTCTCTCTTTTTTAGTAATAATACCCCACTTTTTAATGGAGTGCGTGGTCATACATGATAAAAACTATATTTCTTGATCTCCTTTAAAGTTATGCCTACTCACTTGACTACATACTGGCAAGTGAACATGAGAGGAGAAAGAAAGGAGGGTAGAAAGAAAGAAAGGGAGAGAGGGCGGGAGGGAGGAAGGAAGGTAGGTAGGTTGGTTTGTTCCTACTTCTAGGAAGTGTTTTTAAATACTTTCTTTCTTATTTGATGGAATATAGATGTGCCAAATGAAGCTTAAGCATCAATCTTGGATCATGAGTAAAGACAAATATTATAGCTCCTACAGCAACAGAGTAGAAGGGTTTCAGACCATAATGATGATTAAGAAGATACCTTACCTGCCCTGGATCACTTACTTCTGGACATTGTTTAAGTGAGAATTAAATGTTTTTCCTGTTTTAGCTCCTTTACTCATGGATTTCCCATTGTCTGCAATTTAATCTAATATTAGCTAATAAAATATCCTTTGCCATTTTTTCTTTTTCTTTTTGTTATTCATGCATAGTTCTTTATAGAATATGGATAGAAATCCCTCAATCTGACGATAGACAATAAAATAAATTACGTAGCACTCATCCATCCATTCACACTCTATTCAACCTTTCCCCAAAGGCAGTGCTTGGGTGTGTTTGGGGGAAAAGGTGCATTGTAGACCCCGGAGGAACCCAAACAACCAAACACACAAACAAAAATAAAACCCCAAACCTTCTGTCTACATGAATAGGAGATATTTGATATTAGACTTATCCTAGAAGATGATTTTTTTCCCCTAATTTTCAGTACAGGGGGGACAAAAAGCTAACTTTTTTCTTCTCTTGGCTGGAAGATTGGTAGTGCAGCTTTGTTTCAACAGGAAATAATCTCAAAATCCCAATCTTTTAAAGTCGTGGCTATGCCATGAGAGGCCCATTTGGGAAGTCACGATTCACGGCTGCAGATACAAGTATCTAGGTGTGCAGCCCGCTGTTATGCAAACCCAGCACGGGAAGCCGATTTCCCAGGAGTCCCACCGCTGAGGCTGCGGCTCTTCCCTCTCACAGGCCCTCGCTCCCCCAGGAGGACTGATTGAGCGATGTGCTCACGTGGCCACATTGCAGAAATTTGGAAAGATGTTTTCACAGCCATCGCTTAGGATGGGGGTCCCTTCCCCCTCTCTTCCTGTCTCTGGTAGACTCCCCCTGAGCAAGGTGGTCTCGGAATGGTAAGGCACACTTGGGGGGTCTGGCAAAGGGGAATGTAAGCTGGGTATACCATTTGCTTGTCATTTGGTGAGGTGTATGTGCATTGAATTAACTCATGTTCAGGCATTTCAATAGAAGAATGCCATGCATGGTGCTTGGCATTCCACCTCTTCCACTGGCGGTGTCAACGTGTCCACCCAAAGCGTGACGAGTGGCAGGAGCCGAGTTCTGGCTCTGAGCACCAGGAAGACGTGGATGGGGAAAGGCGAGTCAGGCACTTGTCTGTAAGATAATTTCTCCAGTTGTCAGATGAGTCAATTATAAGCAGAAGATATGATTCTCATCAATTAACTTGTCAAAGGAAAGTTCATATTGAACAAGAACATATTGATGATGCGGTGTACGCTATTATAAATGCACCATCTGTACTTTTTCTTTTTTAAAAGGCGAATCACAAGAAATAGAAGTTACTATCATTCCTGTATATGAAGAGCAGACACCTATAGCAATACCACAGTGAGTGTGTTAATGATGGAGTTGCGTGTCTTACATCTCAAAGCCCTAGATCACCTCTTGCTGCTGCTGCAACATCTTGACTTGGAGGAATCTGGGCTGTCGATGAAATTGCACACAATTCCCCCAGGGCCTAGCGAAAGATAGGTTCCATTGACCAAAGCCCTACATTTATTTTTCAGTAAGTAAATATATGTAACAATGACCACTCTCTAATTATTTGCCAATTAAGAGGAATAATCACACGTCCACATGGAGACAAGATTTAAAAGTTTTGCTGATTTGACATGATATGCCGACATTGGCCAAGATTATATGAGAAATGCGGTAAAGACCTGGATGAGTTTTGTCATCTAGTACTTAAGAGTAGTCACTGTGCACAAAAACTTTAAATGCTCTGAAATTGTACAGATCATATATAAAGGAAAATTTCTAGAAGTTTCCTCATATTTGAAAGAAGCCTAACACCTCTCAGAATATTTCCAATAAGAAGTTGTAAAGCTGAAAGCCATTTTTCGAAACACTCAGTAATAAAATACACATTTTAATCAACTATGCCAAGAAGACCAAATTATCTTTCTATTGTTTTGGATAGAAAGTAATACCACAAAAATTGCTGCCCTATGATGAAGATGTCAGAAAGTAAAACTAAAACAACTACTACAGCAGAGTTGCAGACAGTAGCGAAATTTAAACATTGCACAACTTTCCTACAAGTGGGATTTTCATTGTACCTGTTGACTTTTTAAAATTCGTAAACTGCTGTAATTTATCTCCTAACTATAGATTATAGTCATAATTTTGTATTCTCTTTCTTAAAGAAGGGCCCCAGCGGCATAGTCATAGTCCCTCAGGATCTGAGCCTGTCTCTGCTTAGGTATCTGCTCCTGTCCCCTTGCCTACCTTCATATTTCCAAAGCTCCTTCTGGCTTGGTCCACTCATTGTCATGGCCATCTCCACAGGGAGTGTCTGTATCAAAGTCTTAAGAAATTTAACTTTACCCAAGTAAATGCCTTGGGTACTCAGCCGCAGCTGTACCAAGGAGGCCTGGTCAGCATAGAACTTCCCCTTTTCTCCAGAGCATCAGTGAAATGCTATCACCTGTCGGGCACAGGCCTTTGCTCTCTGAGCAATTGCAAAGAAGTAAAGAAATCAGGTGCTACTACCTGGATGTGCGGGACTGTCATCTCCCCCAGCAGCATACCTTGGTCCATGTAACAGGAGACAGAAGGAATGTGGGCAGGTACATTGCTCCTTCTGTCTGCCTTCTGAGGATGATCTAAGTGGTAGGTTTTTTTTCTTTGCATGTTTTTCCTAAAAGATTTCTGTGCCATACAAACACACCTACTAAGAGGCCAGCTGCGTCTCTTCGTGGCTCCCGAAGTTGCAGCCAGAATGTATGCGTTGAATTGCTTAGCATTTTTTCATGAGTTAACTCCCTTTTATTTTTCACCGTAGCTACCCTGGGCTTCACCTACCAAATAAAGTGCCAGCACTATTCATTCTTGCCTCAGGCTCTGTTCCCTAGAGGACTCTGCGTAGAGTGCAAAACAACCAACTAAAATAAGAGAGTGTGACAACCCAACTTGTAGGAGAAACTTAGTAGTGCAGACATTATCATTACCACGATACCTGCTTCAAAACCGGCCAGGGCTGAGTGACCCTGTGTCATTGCTCTCAAACTCAACGCAAGGAATGAAAAGGATGGGGTTCATTTAAAAAGTAGGAAAAATTCGTATTTAAAATGAATTTTTAAAGAGAATAAAATTATGTTAAAATAAATTATTAACTCGGAAAATGAACTATAAAAATAGACTCCATTTTGGAAAGGTGAAGTTTGGGTTAAGTTGTGATACATAGCAGAGGCATATGCGTAAACACACAGGGACTTGCCCATATTGCGAATATAGAAAAATAAAGAAATAAAGAGCTTCTGCCTATCCTTGCAGAAAACCCATTACTGTACAAGCGCAAGAGTGAGGGCTCCTAACGGTTCAATTTGTGTAGCCTGGACCCCCGTTTTGTTCAGTGCCATTTTTCTCCCGTGAAATGTGGTTACCACCCTGCCTCAGACGCAGGGCCAGCTTCCTTGTTCCAGCCAGTCAACTCTAGACAGATGGCGACAACACGCATTTTCAAATCATGCCAAAGCAAAGATTGAATCTGGCAGAAGCCTTAACCCATAACTTTCTTTCCCAAAGACATTAAATATATTTGCTGGGTAGCCTTTCTGACAGCACCAATTAAACACAGAGGCACACAGGAACGGACACACTGAGTGAGTTTCAGAGGAGAAAGTCATGCAAAACTGCATGAGTGAAACACGCCCCCCAGACATATGTCCCTGGACACGTGGATCCCACAGTGTGTAACCTCGATTTGCATTTGGAGTACAGGAAGACAACCCAACAGGATGGCGCAGTGTCGCACCCATGCACAAATCCCATGCAGGTTTTTATGATGAGGAGACTTGAAACAATGGGCATGGAATGAACCAGAGGACTCTCACATGAGTAAAATGGTCACACAGTCTATTGTGGTGGCACATGCCTGCAATCCCAGTACTTGGGAGGCTGAGACAGAAGGATTGCAGGTTCAAGTGCAGCCTCACAACTTAGCAAGACTCTCAGCAACCTAGCAAGACCCTGTCTCAAAACAAAAAATAAAGGAGGCTGGGGGTATAGCTTGGAGGTAGAATGCCCCTGGGTTCAATCCCCCTAGTAACACACACACACACACACACACACACACACACACGCACGCACACACACCATAGAATTCTGACAGTCTAACTCATGTGTATTCTACAGCCAGTCAAACTCTTTCCGTAATTAATACATGTTTTCACTTCTAAAATAACAACCCCACATTCCCTCTCACTCACACTTTGTGCACATGGCCGTGGAAGGGGGTCAAGTATTCTCAAGAGCACGTGTCTTTCAAGGGACACTTTCAGACCTGAGAAGGGTGATTTCCCAATGGGCTTGAGCTTTAAGGCAATTTCCAGAAAACTTCAGAAAGATACTTTTTTTTCTTTTAGAATCTGAGGAGAAAGGGATACAGAAAATAAACATGCCTATGTAACTGCGTAATCGAATTTTTAAAAACATAATCATTGTGGACTAGAGATGAGGGCTCTGTCTCCTACTCACCTCAATTGATTTGCCATTTTAAGTTGTGGCCTGTTTGTTCAAATCAGTAACTAAAGGACAACAGACTGTTCCCACCAATGCTGTGTACTAATTATTTACCAGCATTACTGATCACTATTGAGTTTATTAACTTTCTTTCCTTTCCCAAAATGCTACTGTCCTGATCATTAATTTGAAAATATGCTAGTTTTTGTTTGCATAATAAAGTCCCTATATCATAAATAGGTCTACTTGAGATCTTTAGGAATGAAGAGATCCCCTAACTTCGTGTTTTAAAAATAAAAACACGATCAAATAGGAAAATTCCTGTCCAGTCAAACCCTGTTTACCACATAACTTCTGAGTAACCTGAAAAAAGCTGAAGGCAACAAGAGAAATAGCAAACACTGTACCTCCCTTCAAATAATTTAAAATTCAGTCAATTACACCACGGTAAAGCTAAACTAAGAATGATGTAGCTTAACAATTTCCTATTTTTCTGGTGCTTTCAGAAAGCAAATCCTCTATAAGAATTCAGACATTTTTAACCTTATTTACTTTTAGTGATCATTTTGTTTTTCTAATAAGTTACGGTTTTGTTTTTTGTTTTTTTCTTTTTTTGGTATTGGGGATGGAACCCAGGGGCATTCTACCTCTGAGCTACATCCCAAGCCCTATTTTTTATTCTTTATTTTGAAACAGGGTGTGTTTCAAACAGTGTGGAGGGCCTCACTAAGCAGCTGAGGCTATAAGTTACTTTTTGAGGTGGAGCATGGTGTTTGGATTCCTTTGTACACTGGGTAATGATCAAATCAGGGTACTGGGCCTATTTAAAATTTGATCATTTTTAAAAGGTGAGTATGTTCAAACTCCTCTCTTCTAGCTCTTTTAAGTTATACAGTGCACTAGTGTCATCGCCATCTTCACCCTACTGTACCATCATCGTGACTCCCTGGTTCAAGGTTCTCATAATGACACTGATGGGCTGGGACGGAGTGTCACCCTCGGGAGCCATGGGGCCAGTGGCCGCTTCCTGGAGACCCACTGGCCTCCCTCTGCTGTGCTTCCGTGGAGAGGCATATCCCGCCCCCGTTCCTCAGCTGTCTCCTAGCTGTCATCTCCACCTCTGACCCCTTTCTAACTTGCTGCTTCTCAGTGATGGGTTAGGGAAGGACACAGAGGATGAGCAGAACCTTCCTACAGTGATGAGTGGTGGCACAGAGCAAGATGTCACAGGTCACACGGCAGAGCTTGTGCGGTGCTCTCCTCTGAGTCACGGCATCGGTGGCACTGGGACTGTGGCGGTTTTCTTTTCACCTGGGAGACGATTCAGCAGTTTTCACCTGTGCCCAGGTGCTCTGCACTCCAGCAGCCTGACAGTCAGTCAGACACGTGTCTCACGCCACACTGAGGTCGCTGAGGGCCTTGGTGGTGCCACTGTCCCCTGCCAGGTGGAACCTGGGGCTAGGAAGCCAGTCTCAGGACCCAGCCTCTGGGAGACGCTGGGCCCAGTCTCTCCTGCAGCTTGCAGCTCAGCACAGGAGAGCGGGGAGGGGAACTGCAGCCCGCATGGAGCCCGGGAAGCTGGGTCTGGGGGCATCGGAGCTTCCGGGCCCAGGATTTAAGGTCTCCTAAATCTCGAACCTTCAGGCCCCTGAGCCCACAGCCCAGACAGTGCCAATGGCAATGCCAGGCTATGGGTGGGGGTGTGCCATCCGCACAGGTGGGTAGCCTCTGGCTGCTTGCCTGCTCTGGCCTTGGTCAGGGACCTGGGGACGCTGTGGTGCCCTGCTTCAGCTGCACTGGTGACTTTGTCCCCAGTCTTGATGAGGTTCAATCCCTGGTACCACACACACACAAAAAAAAATGAGGCAGAAAGGAGACAGATTGGGAAGGAAAGAAAATGTGGTTTCATTTTAACAGAACTTGCTCTTGAACTTTGAACTTGTTCCTTCTGTCTGATATTTTGCACCCTTTGACCCACATCTCCCCAACCCCCTACCTCTGGAAACTACCCTTCTACCCTCTGCTCATGAGTCTGACATTTTTAGACTCCATGTATAATGAGACCATGTGGCATTTGTTTTGCTGTGCCTGGCTTATTGCACTTGGCATGATGTTCTCCCAGCTCATCTATGTTATCCAAAATGGCAGGATTTCCTTTTATCACGGCTGAATAGTATTCCACTCCATCTACACTTTTTTTCTATCTGTTCATTGGTTGATAGACACATAGGTTGATTCTGTATCTTGGCTATTGTGAATAATGCTGTAATAAACGTGGGCTTGGAAATGTCAATCTTAACTGCTCCTCTGCTGCCTGCAGAATAAATAAGTCCTTAGCTTGGCCCTCAGTTGGTTTTGTCCACAATCACCTTCTAATGACACTCAGCACATCAAGGAGATCAAAGAAAGCAGGCTGGAAAATTCCTGACACAGAGGTGGCCCTGGCCTCCCTCTCCTGTACCTGCTCATTCCTGACCACGGCAGGGACCGGGAGCCTGGCCACCTCCAGGTTCCGTTTGCTCCCTTCTGTCCAGCCTCCTTTTGATCAACTGGAAACATTCACTGCTCAGTGACCGTAATATAATCCTGTCAGCAACACAACAGAGACACTTGCGGGCTCATCCAAGGACCAAATCCACAGTCAGCCCTCTTAGTAACTAGTTTTAACCAAGAGGTCCGAACAGCTAGAGAAATAAATAGGTGGTCTGTAGCTTATACTTGCAGCATTAGGACAAAACATGGTGAAATACAAATGCAGGTTTTATATTAGGAACTGGCCTCCGTCCGTCCGTCTCGAGAGTGAGGTTTATCAGATGTGAAGCTGCTATTTGTCCAGATGTGTCTCCACGCACATGTGACATGCCAGTTGCTTAAGATCATCTGCTTCCCTCTCATATCTCAGCTCACAGTCAACACGAAGTGACAGAGGGAAGAAACATCGTTGTCCTGCATCCTGCCTGCAAAGCCACCTTGATGTGTCAGCTAATGGTAGACGATTCCCAGACTCCCTGATTTTCATAACATCAGCCATGCAGTTATGAAAGGAAGTGCATTTAGAAATAATCAACGGGGAACGCCAGGGCTTGGGAGGGAGCATGACTCCAGGGAGCATTACTCCTGTGGCCTCTGTCTCTCCAGTCTTATGCGTGGCAAGTTTAAACTGGAGTGAAATCTAATCCAGGTGGATTGTCTTACCCATGGGGTACAGGTAAGTGTCGTGTGGCTTGGTGCCCTGTTGAGCATCCTGAAATGACAGCTAAGAAGGGACCTGGGGACAGGAGACAGGGGAAGCTGGGGGTGTAGGGGTTTTGCCTCAGCCCTCTTCTGGCACAGTCGAGGTCTGCAGCTGTCCCTGGTCCATGTCACCTCGGGAAAGGCTCCTGGTAGTGGCACTGACTATGGGACACCCAGGAGGGCCCCCAGGGATGCCCTCAGAAGATGCCCCACATCCTGGGATCCAAGTGCTTGGCTGCTAGCCCTGCAATTGTCCGTATTTGGAAATTTTTTCAATGTAGTATTTCCTATCCAATTGGACACATTTACAAATAAAACACATTATTATTATTATTATTATTATTATTATTATTATTATTATTATTATTTTCTTTTTACCAACGAGACAGCACCCTAGAAAGTGCTAGATCACTAGATTCACATTTCTTCTTTTTCAAGTCATTTTGCCACATTCTTTACTCCTAATACTTTTCAATTAGCAACCACCTTTGCAAAAGATCAAGTTTAAAGAAGTCGTGAATGGTTATTAGGGTTGCTTGATATAAGTTGAGCATAGTTCTCCAAAATGCTTGGAACAGCTAGAGCTGTTCCAGAAGTGATTCCTATTTTAAAGATTTTCTGATTTTGGAATATTCGTATTCCATCAACATTCAAAAGTTTTAGATTTCAGATTTTTGGATTTGGGGGTTAGGAAATCTCAACTTGTATTTTAAAATCGAGATAAAAGCCAGGAATGGTGGTACACACCTATAATCC
>PVLC010038442.1:0-14897 GCA_004027655.1 Graphiurus murinus | reverse complement strand
TGTATTGGTATATAAAAAAGGGAAACAAAATAATTTCAGGAAGTAAATGTTATATACTTTAATGCATAAAAATATTATCCTGCAAATTAAAAAAATAATGAGATAGAATTAACACAGGCCTGTTAGAATGGCTTAAATCCCCAAAACTGGCATAGTAATTCCTGGTTATGGTATAGAATAATAGCAACTCTCATTTATTGCTTCTGGGAATAAAAAATGTTATAATACTTTGGAAGATAGTTTGGCAGTATCTTACAAAGCTCAACATAATTTTACCATTGATCCAGCAATTGTGCTTCTAGGTATTTGTTTTAACTTATTTGACTATATATACCTGCATGCAATTGCTTATAGAAGCTATACTTATAGCAATACAAATCTAGAAGTAAACAAGATGTCCATCAGTAGATGAATAAAATATGGTAGAATAGAATATTGTTCAAAGATAAAAATAAAATAAAACAAGGGGGCACAATGAAATTTGCCTATAATTCTCATGAGGCTGAGGCAGGAAGACTGCATGTTAGAGGCCAGGCTGGGCAACTTGGTGAGACCCTATCTCAAATGAGAAAAAGAGGAGGGCACTGCTGATGTTGCTCAGTGGTAGAGTACCTGGCTAGCATGTGCAAGGCCTTGTGTTCAATTCAAAGTACTGCAAAAAAAAAAAAAAAAAAAAGTTAAAGTTTCACAATAACCTATCTTATACTTTATACATAACTAGAAGAGATGAGCTTTGGAGACTCCAAACACAAAGTAATGATAAGGAAATAGAAATGATACTATTTGATCAGTACATTTTATATGCATGTTTTGAAAATTATTATGCTGTACCTTATAAATATGAGCAATTATGTGTTAATCATAAATTTTTAAAAATGAGAAGGAAATTGTTAATTACTCTGATTTTATAATTGCTCATTGTATGCACATATGAAATTATCACAATACATACAACTAAATTTATAATTAATAAAAAAGAAAATATATAGATGAATTTTAGGTGTGTATTGTTTTAGGAGAAATAAAACAAATCTGAAAAGGCTATATATTGTATAATTTCTTTTATATGACATTATGAAAAATCAAAACCTATAGAAATAGTAAAAAGATCAGTGGTTTCCAGGAATTTGAGGGAGATAAAAATGTTTTAATAGAAAAAATGGATATTTTAAGGCAATGAAACTATTCTGTATATTTCTGTGGTGGTGAATGTATGACACTACGCGTTTATCAAAACCCATTGAGCTTAAGAGCATGAAAGGTGAATATCAATGAATGCAAATTAAAATTCCAGGATGAAATTTAGAATCTGACAAAGCCTCTTAACTGTATTACAAATCTACTAAATAATCTCACTGAAGAGGGTGGAGGAAAAGGGACTAATCTCAGTACTCAAAACTGAGAAGACATCCTATAACTAAAGAAAAGTAAATGAAACATAAGCACTGTACTCTAGTGGATAATTGTTTTGTTTTGTTTTGTTTTCTCATAGGATTGCACATTAACACTTTGAAAACAGTATATAGTAATAGAATTGAAAAATCAAGTAAATGAATGGCAGATGGTGGGATCCATGTTTCTCACTGTTGGAGTGTGAGATTGCAGATGAGAAGTCAGAATTATCCATGTAATAATGAATTCGTATTTGAAACATGAATATGCTTAGCTCAATACATATACGTATAGGCATACACAGAAATAATTATAGGTATATATGTATACACAGGTGAGTATATACACATATATGTCCTCATTCTTTTCTGTGAAAGGGCTTTGAAGCAAGAACACTTCTGGAGAAACAAACACAGATAGCATGGAGAACTCATTTTCTAATATCATATCTAAGTAAAATGAACCACACAATTCCTTGTAGAAATGCCAATTCTAGGATGTGGGCTGGAAATACACAAATGGGTCTGGGACATTTTTTATTGCCAGAAAGTAAAAAAAAAAATTCTCTCAAAAGTCCACAATGATAAATTCTCTAGGCTTTTTACAGAAATAGAAAAAATATTAAATTCATATGTAAATACAAAAGAATCCAAATAGAAAAAACAATATTGAGAAAGAAGAAAAGAGCTGAGACTTCAAATTTCCTGATATGAAAATATCTTCAATATTATAGTATTCAAAACAATTACTGATAATATATTTATGTTATAATAATAGTTATTATTACTATTATATATATAATATATATCATTATCATAATATATAGGATTACTATAATATTATAGTAATTAAGACAGTATTGCACTGGCATAAAACAGACATATATAATAGAGAGCCCAGAAATCAATTCATGCATACATAATTAATCATTTGCAAAGAATATAAAATGTGGAAAGAATAGTCTTTTCAACAAATGGCATTGGGAAGACTGGATATTCGCTTACAAAACTGTAAAGTTGGCCCTTATCTTACCACTTACATAAAATCAAGTCAAAATGCATTAAATGTGAGAACTGAAACTGAGACTTTTAGAAAAAAAAAAAAAAAAACAGAAAAAGGCTTCTTGACAATGTTTTTGGCAAAGATTTAATGAATATAACATAAAAAATAGAGCAATAAAAGAAAAATAGACAAACATGAGTACATTAAGTTTAAAAACCTCTACACAGCAATGGAGATAACTGAAGAATAAAAATACAATTTATAGTAACAAAATAATATTTGCAAATCATATAAGGTTAATTTTTTAAAAAGGAACTTCTACAACTAAATAACAATGAAAATTGATAGCCTACAATGCAAAATTAATAACAAAAAATGCAAAAAAAGACTTGAGTAGACCTTCCTATAAGAATATACAAATGTACAAAAGTTATTACATAAAGATATGATCGATGTCATTTAGTTCTCAAGGAGATGCAAATGAAAACAAGATGAACTATCACTTTAGGGTGGCTCCTATCAAAACTCAAACAAAAGTATTGGTACATTTTGTGGAAAAATTGGAACCCTTGTGCACTGTTGGTGAGAATGCAAAATGGGTCATTCACTAATTCACTATAGAAAACTGTTTGGTCTTTCCTTATAAAGAAAAGAAAAAGGTAAAATGAAATAAATAGGTCAAAGTAGTTCACTTTACTTTGAAATATAATTTTGCAGTTTATAAATACAGTATAAAAATGTTGAAAAATATAAAAAATGATAATAAAATTTTAAAAATTCCATACCTACTAAAAATTCTCTCTGATTGAAATATGACAGAGAAACATAGGAACCAACCAACAGCTAAAGTAGAAATAATTTTAGCAATACAGTATAGTATTATTAAATTTAATTCACAGGCTCATAATAATATTAATAAATGACTGAATAAATAAATGAGTGGGGAAATAGAAAAATCTCCTTGCAGAATTTTGAGTTTTGTAGATACAATAGTTTCAAAGTGTAGTACCTCTCTACTCCTTAAATAGGAGATGCATAGAACGAACACTTTCCAAGAAGCAGAGCACAGAAAGATGGGAAAGAGTAAGCTTGCCATGAAGAAACCCAGAAAACACTACCTCACCCAGGTAATCCAGGTGACAAGTTATCCAAATTGAATATAAAATATATATAATTTCATGGAAATGTACTTTTACCTCTTCACTCTCCCTCCCAAAATGACATAACCTTTTTCTAATCATCACAAAAACAATAACCATATCCCTATTGAGAGACATGCTACAAAGTCTCTCAGCAATACTCCTCAAAATTGTCAAAGTTATCACAAGAAAATTCTTAGAAATTGCCATAGCCAAGAGGGACCCAAGAACTACAGACTAAACTAGAGGGTGTAGCTTAAGTTTCTAGAAGCTCCTATGTGTTTTATACCTTACATGACTTGAAACCACTTAAATCATTATCTAAATAATAATTATTCATGTAGATAAAAATTCCACCTTAAGCATCTCCAGACATTTGATGCTGTGTTGAGTCCTTCAAAGGCTAATAGTTTTTGAAGTCACTATAAATACCAAGGCGATAAACCATTCTGACAAAAAAGAGACTAAATCATGTAGTCCCTTGTATGTGTGATTGAATGTGAGCACACAGAATATTACTAAAAGTCAATTTATCACCTTAACTCTTCAATATTTATTATATCCTAGAAGATGTGTGGCAAGACAGCTAGGCAGAGTGTCTTCAAAATATTCCAGAGATGCTTTGTTGACCCATTTAAAATTCTTCTCTGCTTTGTTGTGACAATGTTAATAGATGAACTCATTTCACATGTATATTTTAGTACAGATTAACCGATGGCTTGACACCCATCTGTTCACATTTCTATCTGCTTACGCACAGCTTCTCCAGATCTTAAGCATAGAAAATATCATGCCCTAGCTGGAACAAGCAAATGATATTCTCATGGTTTGACATTTGTCCACAGGTAGGAAAATGTCTGCATTGTTGATATGATATTGCAGATAAAATGTACTGGTGGAGAGAACTAAAAACTTAAAACATGGCTGAATGGTTCCATGCCAACTGTTGATAGTTATCACAAAAACAGAATTACCCATACGTACCATCAAACCTCAATGTGCTATTCAAAGTATAGTCTTCTCTTAGGAAGTTAAACTTGTGTCAGAGATACCGTTCTAACCCGTAGTTTCAACAACTTATGTCTACACTCTGGGATGTGCTTGTGTGTGTGTGTGTGTGTGTGTGTGTGTGTGTTATAGAAGAAAGCCTATATTTTTAGATAAAAAAGAATACTAAAATAATTTTCTCTAGATATTAATTAAAAAATAAAATTCAGATGAACATCAAAATATTACACTAACAAAATACTTAAATATATATCATATTATCTAGATTACATTGGATTGTTAAAAAATTGAATAAAAATATGATCAAAATATTTTGATAGCCAAAGTAAAGTATTAATTATTTATGTGGTTTTATTTTTTGTTAATTTAATTTTTGCCTATATGGAGATAAAGCATTTATCATTGGACAACTTTTCCAAAGAAAAACCACTAATTAGTGCATCTTCTTAAGTAAAAATAAATAATGCTTGTCCACAAATGTCTGATACATGTTTAAATATACATTTTAACTAGATATTCTTACTTGTAAATTGTTCAGTTATATTTATTTACACTATTGTTAATGCTTAAAGCTTTGATTTTTGAAATATATTCTTATCTATTTCAAGTGGATGTCCACTGGTTTTTCTTTTTACATTGCTCCATATTCTACCTATATTAAAAATCATTCTGCCTTATCTCCAGAATTTTTTTGTCAGATAATGGTTGTAAATCTATGAGCTCAGCTCTTTCATTTTCACTTTCGCTCATCAAATAGTGCTTTGTGAACTACTGGCTTGGAAGAAAACTGTTACTTAATAATACAGAAGATAAAAATACAATTTTTTTAAAATTTAGACTCTCCCCAATTAAGAAAACTTAAATCAAGATACTTTATATCACACATCTATCCTTCTTAAGAGCTATTAAAAAATAAAATGTTACAATAAGACTTTAAAAATTTATTTGAGCAAATAGCAATTCATGATTCTAGCATTTCCATAAAAGTGGTTCAGGAGCTTCACCAAAGAAATGCTAAGGGGAAATTTACATAAGACAGGCAGAAAAGGAAGGCAAGAATAACACTCAATAGGTTATAATTCTATAGCTGCCTTATTAAAGATATCTTGTTGGAAAGTCCTCAGTCATATAATTATAAAGCTGTTGGCTACTTTTGTTATTTTCAGCTTAAATTCTTATTTTTTATAAGCTCTAAAGATACCTCAAATTATGTTTTATACATATTTAAAAATCAAGCAAGTTTGAGGTCATTTATGAGGCCCACCTAGGTTATGTGTTCAGGGATTCTTCAGTCCTGGTCTCAATTGTAATTTACATCAACATAGTAATGAAAAGTGTTGAGTTGAAAAAATTCCTAAAAAATGTGTTACAAAAAATATTTTGTAATATATGTTATATGTAATATAATGTAATGCCATATAATACTATACTGCATGATTTTCTAAAAGGTATTTTATTCTAACTACTCAAGCTACTACTTTCTCTTGTGCTTTGTTATCTTTGCCTTTTATGCATTTTCCATGTTATCACTGCTGCCATCTTCAGTTTTTCTCTTTACTTTAATGTTTTCAGGTTTCCTGAACCTAAATATTATCCAAACTTTAAATTTTGCTATATTATAAGAAATAAAATTCTAGCAGCATAAGAAAAAAATATTTGTGTCTGATTATATAATTAGTTTAATAGCAAAAAATATCTTTGTTTCGAAAAGCAAAACAAATTCTTGGAATAAAATTGTGCTCATGGTATGAATTATGAGGTAAAGATACATATATTTCATTTAAGCAAATGTTTGTATAGTTTTGAAGAGTAAAATGTTGAGGATGTATAGAACGAAATGAGGCAGAAGAAAAGTCATAGTCACCTTACCTCATTTCTCTAGGAAAAGTTAAGATAGAGTGTGAAAGGGTAAATATTTAATATTATTTTATTATTTGTGGTACTGGGGATCTAATCCAGGGACATTCTACCACTGAGCATTACCCTAGACCCTATTTATTTATTTATTTATTTATTTATTTTATTTATTTTTATTTTGAAACAGGGAGGGTCTTGTTAGTTTGGTCAGAGTCTCATTACTAGCTGAGACTGTCCTTAAACCTGTGATTCTTGTGTCTCAGCCTCCCAAGTACTGGGATTACAAGTGTGTATCATCATTCTGAGCTCTAATATTAATTTAAATCACTTGTTATATTGAAATATAATCAAATTATTTAATAAGTTTTTAATCAATTTTTTTTTCATGCAAAATCTGGACATTTTCAAAGATTTTGTTTACTTGTATTAAAATAAAGAAAAATGTTTTCATGTTTTTGCTTATCCTAGAGATAAAGGAATATCCTCAAAAGCAGAACTGGGAAAAGTATTTAGAAAATGAAGTTAGAAAGAAGCCTAAAGAACTTCATCAAATCTTGAGGAAATACATGGACTTTCCTCTGAACTTTTTGTTAAATCTACCTATGTACTAGATGTCAGAGAAACAGTATTGAGCTGATTTAGTATTTCTTACATCTTTTAGATTTTTCCCAACATTATATATCTTAATACTATGTACATATAATAAGATGATATATTTAATACAATGGTAAATCAAGACAGCTACTCTTTATTTTTTATCCCACCAGAAGAATTAATACATACTTTTCTAACAAATATTTAAAATTTGAAAACTGCTAACTATCCTTAAAGTGTTTGCTTAAGTGTTGTATTCAGTATGTGTCTTGTGATAATAATCATTTTATTATCATGAAATCAAATTTTCAATTATATTATTGACATCTGATATTTGCCTTGCAAATTTATTTTAATTGCTTCATTATTTTTCTTGTAAGCACACCTACTTACCATCAGCATAGTTAGAAGAACATAAAATTATGTCCATTAGTATAAAATTATAAAGCATTATCTTAAAATGTGATAAATCTTACAATAAATTTTAAAGCTAAAGTGATATAAGCTTTGGGGTAATAGATATCAATTATTTGGGGCAATAGTAATAATGGAGCACATATTTTGCTGGCTAATTTTTATAAAATGGAATAGAAATCCACATTCTACCGGGTAAGAAAACATAGTTCTTTTACAAAATTTTGAAACAGAATTCTACAATAGGAAAAACAAACAAAAAAAAAACTTTCGGCAACTCTGAGTGGGAAGTTTATGTATTAGATGACTTTTAGCGAATTTTACTTTCTTGGTTCAGAAATGTAACACTGAAATAAAATGAATACAAACTCAGATAAAATGGAGTACTTTTACACATCACTTCCTCTCTCTTTCGCTGTAAAGGACCATTTAAGGGCAGGCTGATATTAACCTGGCCATTTGCCAACGTAATGGATTTTATCTCAGGTACAAAAATAGTCTTCAGAGCTTAGACTAAGTAAAGTCTCTCTGTAAATAAGTTTATGACTGGGAAAACTAAAACTAGATGTTTACTGATACCTTTATAAAATCTAGAGTTTAGATATTTTAAAGACCTGGCCTAGAATCCTGACATCTGCTAGCATAATACGAAATGAGAGACAACTCACCTGAGTGGTAAGAGTGGACTCAGTAACCTGCCTATGAAGGAAAAATTTTTATAAAAAATCTTTTTATCATTAGTACCTCTTTTTACTTACATAAATCTATTTTATTTTGTGTAAGTTTTATAATCAGGGCAAAATATTTGGGAGGTGTTTGTTATTTTAGAGATAACAAAACATACGTGAAAACCTCACTTTGAGTCAGAGTTAACCTGAGATCTGATTTGCTCCCACTGTGTGGAAGAGTAAATTGACCTAACCACTCAGCCATTCAAACATAGCATATACCTACCCGTGATGTAGTGAGTGGACTCATAAACAGAAAGAATGAGTGTCTGTGACCTCTAAGAAACATGTATAAGAATGTTCATCACAATTTCTTCAGTAACTGCCAAAACCTGGAAATAAAACAAATATTCATCAGCAAGGGAGGAAAAACAAATTGCAGTAGACAATAGAATATTGCTCAGCAATAAAATAGAAAATTCTGAGATTTGTACAACCTAAGTGATCTTACATTCATAATGATACTTAAAGGAATGCAGCTATGAAATAATATATGAGGCATAATTACATTTATATGAAGTTCAAAAGAAGGCAAACATCTGTTGGAGGGAGAATGGGTATACTTCTGGATAGAGAGAAGGAGCAAAAGAAAGGTCAGAGAGGAATCTGTAGTTGTGTGAGGTTATTATATTTCTTGATCTAGGCAATGCAAACACACACACACACACACACACACACACACACTAGAAGCCCACATTAGTGTCCCAATGTTATTCACTAGGAAACTGAAGCTTAAGAAGCTTATGTAAATGCATATGGCTTGCCAGGATCCAGCAGGATGGAATCCAACAATTTATACTATTAAGAAATGTTTGACAAATCACTTTAAAAATTCAGATTCTTCAATGTTGCAACACAGTCTAATTATTTTAATGTTCAATTAAAAAGTTTACCTGAAGCACAGAAAGTACATAACCTTGTCCCCTCCCGCTGCCAGCTTCTTACAGCAGAAGCAAGCTCTTTAGGAACTTGCCCAGCTAAGCTTTATTTGAGAGTTGTTTAGCAAGTGGTTCTTTTTGACATATGTATCAACTCAGGATGGTTTCCTATTAAAAGCATATTTTGATATATTCCCTGGTTTTAGCATTTTAAGTAACTGAATCCTCTAAGATTTAAAGGTTATATATCAATGATTAATTGAATTCATTTTCATATCACCTTAACACATGTTCACTTTTTCCTTACATTGCACTCATACTGTGATTTACAGTCTAATTTATTTTGACCAGTCTTCAGGGTGGCATATTTTTAAATAGCTTAAATAAGTATTTTTACTTCTCCATTATTTAATGTATCAAGTATTTTGCAAAGAAATATTTTATGCTCTATATTTAGAAGTACGTTATGAAAGATAAGCAGTGAGAACTTTGAGATCCAGTATGCTTGAATAGAAAATATTATACATAATCTATCTGTGAATCAATGCAGTGCTGGATGTTTATATTATTGGATAGCTCCCCAAACTATGTTGTCAGATCATTCATGAATTGTAGGAGCCTAGTTACATATGGCTGCTTTAGTCTGGTTGAGTTTCCATAATAAAGTACCCAAGACTGGCTGGGTTAAACAAAAAATTTTCTAAATTCTGGAGGTTAGAAGTCACAGATCACAGTGCCGGTATGGTAAGATCCTGAGAGGGTTCTCTTGCCAGCTCCGAGGTGGCCCTCTTCTCACTGTGTCCTCACATGGTAGGGAGAGAGAAGAGGGAGTTATAGGATGAGGATAAGAGGGAAGGAGAAGAAGAAATAACATGTAAGTTCTCTGTTTTGTCTTCTCATCACAAAGATCTCACTTTTATGACCTTATCTGAGCATGATGACTCTCTCATCTCCAAATAGATTTGACTTCAACATTTGAATTTGGGGTGACAGGATTGATTCAGTCCATAGCAATGGTTAATACAGAATTTGTGGCTCCCGGCTTCATAGGCTTTTCCACCTTTCATTTATGCTTTCAGAGTAATCTTTGAAAGATTTTAAGTGTTCCTTTTTTTTTTTAAACTATTAGTTTTCAATTCTATTTACCATCCTTATTTAGAACTCAAGGGTTTGGATGAAAAACAATGTGAAATTAAGTACGTTATCAAGAAACTTTAGTTCATAATCTCATTTTAACTGGCATGATTGTGCCAGGGTATTAAAAACTATTGGTAAATTGCAATGGATTATTTGATAGATAAGTGACTCATAAAATACCATTATAGCTCCCACTCTGCATGTACTTATGTGCAAGGTGCTAAGCAGTGTTTATATTTAAAATCATTCTAATTTTAAAATGGTCATCCTCAATTCTGCATTATTATAAATGCTGGGATTTTTTGAAAATATGCTAATCAATTTTTAGATACACACATATATAAACCAAAAGCAAAAAGGGAAAGAATTTTCTTAAAAAAATACTTTAACTTGTTTATCTATAATTATTTTGTAACTGAATGTTAATCATACAATATTAAATGTCCTTAGTAAATGGAACATAGGAAGTTCTTTTGTGCTTTCTTCAAGCTAACACAAATGCAAAAACATATATTTATACTAAAGAATTTTTAGAAAAACTCCGATAGCTAAATCCATTAATGAGATGAGCAAAAATTAAATGTACAGTCAGGAATTGGTGTATGATAAGGTTTCTAAGGTTCATTTGATTCCTACAAAAATCAGCACAAAAAGAGGAAAATATTTCAAGATGTTAGAGACCAAATTGAAAAGTCAGAAAATGGCAGAATAAGGACATTCTATATATCGCAGTGACCTTCAACTAACCTTTAGATATCTATATTTTAGAATACATTTTTCTGCTCTTTTCCAGTTAAGCATTATCACTTAAATATTGCAGCATGGGCAAAAATATATTTTTCATTTATAAGATTTCTGCAGCTACTTCAAAAAAAAATAAGACTGAAGGAAAACATTTGCAAAGTGAAAATTAAAAAAAAATACACGTATTTTTTGCATTTATTATATAATATTTAAGTACTTAACAATTCTCAATTAGATGAATGGTAACTATATATTCAACTGGAATTACAGTGTATATGTAATATTCTTTCATAACATATTTGGGGTAATTTCTGCAGTCTCTCCAATTAAATTATTGGCATTTTTTACCTTTGTTTTCCTGTGCATATTTTCACTTCTAATTGGAACATTCTTCTGTTTTTGTCTACCTGATAACTTCCATTACTCAAATATCCTAATGAGTGACTTCTCCTTTGGATTAATTTTGGATATGTCTTAAGATAATAGTTTATGTGGATGAAAAGGCAAGTTTCCTTGCCTTTATGCAGGAGATCTCTGAAGCAGTTTATACTCCATTTTACCTGTAAGAATAGTTTTATACTATCTTTTTTCTTTTATCTGCTGCTGTAATTCCTTACTAAAACAAAGGGACTTAAATTCCTGTCTCAGACTCTTTTACTATAGAATCTGACCTCTTACAGGTTCTATTATTATTATTATTATTATTATTATTATTATTATTATTATTATTATTATTGTTTGGTGGGGGGGATACTGGGGATTTAACCCAGGAGAGGATTGTACCTCTGAGTTACACCTCCAACCAGCCCTTTTTATTTTTTGTTTTGAAACAGGGTCTTTTTAGGTTGCTGAGAGCTTTACTATTTTTTGAGACTGAGCTTGAAAATGCTGGGGTTTTTTGTTGTTGTTGTTTTTTAACAGGAATAAACCTTCCTTAATTTTGCTGTAGGCTTTCTAGCCTCAGATGCTGAGATCTTCAAATGACAGGGAATTCTGTGTACAAATGAGGCTGACTCTTTGCTTTCCCTCTTGCTAGATAAGTATTTGTATTTTGTGGAATTACTTAGTCCATCTGCTTTCTAACTTCTAAAATGTTACTATTGCCAATTATTTTGATTTCACTGTTGTTTTGAGATAATACCTTAAAAATATTTTCCTGTGACTATATTACAGTTTTGAAAGGAGACAAAATTAAATGTCTATGTGTTTGACATTTTTACCCAATCTACTTCTTTTTTAAAAATAAAAACAAATTACATTTGATTTTGCTATGTATCTATAGTGCAAATGCACAATTGAAGTTAATATATAAAGAGAAAGTTTCCTTGTGAAATTTACAGTTAAGTCTTAGTATTTCATTAATTGATTTAGGGCTGAATTTTTTTTTTCTCTCTGGAATTGAAATAATCATTAAAATGGATAAGGAACTTAGTTGTTTTTACCTCTTCACACTCAAGTGCTTCTGGCATTCATAGCTGCTATTCAGAAGTTTTTAGAACCGAAATTGTTGTTCTTCGTAGGTTGTATAGGTGAATTTAAGATTTTTTTTTATCTGCGAACCTAATTGTGGTAGATAGAACGATCCCTCAAATTTCTGGCATCTGTATATACATACTTTCGGCCACTTATTCAATCAAAGAAGTCACAAATGTAGAGGGAGACCATTAGTATACAGTAAGAAATAATGGAGAGGAAGCCGGGCGTGGTGGCGCACGCTTGTAATCCCAGCATTCGGGAGGCTGAGACTGGAGGATCAGGGTTCGCGGCCAGCCTCAGCTACCTAGTGAGGCACTCCGCAACTTAGTGAGACTCGGTTTCAAAATAAAGAATAAAAAATAGGGCTGGGGGTATAGCTCAGAGGTAGAATGCCCCTGAGTTCAATCCCCAGTACCGCCAAAAAAACCAAAAAAAAAAAAAAAAAAAAAAAAATAATGGAGAGGAGAAGGTAAAGGGAGGCACTGGGGAGCAAAGTTGACTAAATTATGTTATACACATGAATACCTATGCCAGAATGAAACCCACTATTCTGCATATAAAGTTTTCACCAATAAAAAAAAAAAAATCAAATGATTCTTCAGTGAATGGGATAAAAGATATTCTTTGAATTTCAATTCTATTCATGAGTTTTTTAAAACGTATAAAAATAATGACTAATAAGGCCAACCTTGACTTGAAGGAAGGAAAAAATATCTAGACAGTATTAATATAAAGGGATTTTACAAATGTAATTAAGATAACAAAGCAATTGCCATTAAAACAGAGAAATTATCTTCTGAGAATGCCTGACCTAATCGCATGAGTCTTTAAACATGAGTCTGCAGGTCAGATGGGGAAGTTAGAGATTCAAAGCACAGAAAGGATTTGATGAATTATTGTTGTCCTGAAAGCAGAGTGGAATAGAGGGCATGGTATTTGGATAGGCTCAGGCTCTGTGCAGCCCCTGGAAGGTAGTCAGTAAGAAACAAATCTCCTTCCTACAAACACAAGGATTTAATTCTGCCAACAACATGAAAAAGCAGCATGGATGCAGACTTTTCCCCAGAGTTTCCAGATGAGCACTTCATCTGACCAACACCTTGATTTAAGACTCCTGACGTCCAGGGCAGAGTACCAGCTGGATTGGACTCTGTGTGTGTGTGCGTGAGCGCACGTGCACACCAGGGATATTCTACCTCTGAGCTACACTGGCAGCCCTTTTTATTTTGAAACAGAATCTCACTAAATTGCTGAGGTTGATCTCAAACCTGGAATCTTCCAGTCTCAGGTTGTCAAGTGCTGGGATTACAGAATATTTACAACCATGCCTGGCTCCTAATGGACTTTTGACTTAAGAAAATTTATACTACTTAATTTATGACAATTTGTTACAAAGCAATAGAAAAATAACATGCTGCTATGCTACAATTGCACTGTATACTTTCTATTATTATTTCATTTGTATTTCTCTTTTCTTTCACTCCATGTGGACATTGTGTTTCTTCAGTTAAGGAAACTTATTAGCCAGAATTTCCTAAATATTGATTGCTTACTGACTCCCATATTTTCAAGTCTTGGAATTCCTATAAGACATAAACACATTTAAATTTGTCCTTAGTAGATCCCTCTCTTTATATTGTTGTACTGGGATCCTGGCCAATTTTACAGTATTCTCTTTTAATTTGAGTTTAATCTAGCATTTATCCTGATTGCTCATTTATTTCCATTTCCTCAGGAATGAATCATTCTATTGAATTAGTTTTGCATCTGTTGTGATGTTGTATTTCCTTTTTTTGTTTGAAAATTTAAATTTTAAATATGTAGGATCAGTAGGATCAGTTCCTCTTGATTAGTCTTTTGGGATGTTGTACAGTTTTTATTCTCCTCTGTCCTTTCTATATTTGCAGTCACCTGACATTTCATTCCAGAAGCAAGAGATATGTTAGGAGTTTGACACTCCAATCCTGAGGAGAGAATATAGATCTGTTTCCTAAGATGCTATGTGGGTTGGTACTGGTCTCCCTGTGTGATAGCAGCTGTAAGGGGTGCAGCCTTGGTCACTGTCATAGCAATCCACAGTGGTTTATGGTCTGAATGGAAGTGACTCTAGTTGTATAACAAGGGAAGTATATTTTTTCTCTACTCTGAAGGATCTGAATTCTTTATTACTTACCTTTGTTATTTCTATCCTTAAATATATCTCCCATATTCCCTACTGATCTCTGTCCAATTCTAGTCAAGGTTTGCCCACTCTTTTTTTGTGGGGGCAATATATTTTTCAAATCACTTTTTATTATTGTCTTGTGTTTGAAATGACATTTTCTATTAATATATAATACAATTGTTTTGACTGTGAGTCTCTAGCATTATGTCTCCATGACTCAAGTAACTTCTGCACATAGGAGAAGAATTAGAAAATAAAAAATATAGACAAAGAAAGGTCTCATTATTTATCCACTAAAATAAAGATACTAGTTTCCACTCTGCATAGTTGTATGCATCCAAGTGACAGAGTTCATTTTTCTTTG
>PVLC010038441.1:0-14679 GCA_004027655.1 Graphiurus murinus | reverse complement strand
TTATAAAATAATCCTTTGTCTTCCTGGTGTCCTCCTGAATGAATGTACTGAGTCTTTGCTAAAGCTCTGGGATTTCATATAAGGAGGTTTAGTTACCAAAGAGTGAACCTGAACTCCTGACATTTCCACCCAAAATGAATGTTGTAGAACAGACTCTCTGGTATGCACACATACTATTTTTTCCCCATGGTACTGGGGACTGTACCCAGGGGATTTCTACCTCTAAGATAAAACCCCAACCCTTTTTATTATTTATTTTGAATCAGGGTCTCACTAAGTTGCTGAGACTGGCTTCAAACCTGCAATTCTTCTGTTGTTGCCTTCAAGTACTGGGATTACAGGTATGTGCCATCACATCTGGCATACACTGACTATTTTTTAAATTAATCCCACTCTGGAAATCTGTGCTTTTCTCCCCTATTTGCATAAAACACCTGAAAACAATCATCACTGAAGACAAGGTGAAGTTTGGATGAATTGAAGCTTCACCATGTGCCACCTAAATGACCTTTGACACATTTTCTATAAGTTCATAAAGGCATTTGCTAATATCTTTCTATCTAATTTTTAAGCACATATCATTTTTTAAATGTTTGAAAATAAATGTATCATGCAGGTTTAATTCATTTGTATAATCATGTATGCATGTTTTAAATGCTTTGGACATATATTTTAAGTATTTTAAAGCATTTAAAAAGTACATTTATAGCTAGACATGGAGGCTCATGCCTGTAATTCCAGTACTTGGGAGGTTGAGACAGGAGGATTGCAGGTTTGAGTACAGTCTTAGCAAGTAGCTTGAAACTCTTGCCAACCTAGCAAGACCCTGTTTTCAAAAAATAAATAAAATTGGGCTGGAGGTGTAGCTCAAAGGTAGAATGCCTCTTGTTTCAATCTCCAGTACCACACACAAAAATAAATAAATAAACAAATAAATAAAGTACATTTATATGCACACTGCAGAGGGTATGGATAAGTAAAACATATGTGTGATTTTTTTTTATTTTAAGAGCTTATTTCTGAGTAAGAGCAGTATGATATAAAAGAAAGATCACTGAGTTTGGAAACAAGGAAATAAGACATTCATGGCAGCCTTGTATTCATTCCTACTTAGTTATGAAGGAGAGAAAGGTTGTCTAGTATCTCAGAATCACTATTTCTTCATCTTATCAATAGGGTTATTAACCCTGGCCTTCATTACATGATTAAGAATCAACTGAAATAATGAAAAATGTGTCCTAACACAGAAAGCACTTCACTGATGCAAATCTTGTCTCATGAGCATGATTTTTTCTCACTTGCAGCACCTTGAAAGTCTGCTCAATGATTCTAAGAATTTAGAATTTGGAGATCACTAAAAGAAACAGTGAATTCTTGGAAACTTTTATTGACAGGTTAAGTAAACTTACTGATTTTTTCTGTATATGACTAGAGATCCATTTTAAAGTGCCCTTTATCACAAATCAAAAAGTACTCTCAAAGCTCCACAAATGGATTTTCACTAAATCCTGAAATAGATTTTTTCCACACAGTTCAAAAATGTACATCCACTAGTTTTCTTGAATCTCTTAATGTTGGGTCACTTAAGCACTGGGACTCCGATGCTCCCTTTCGATCTGGAGAAAACAGAACAATGTCTTTGCCAGAGTCATGGAGGGAAGAAAATTCCTTCCCAGCTTCTATAGAAGGTCAGACAACTGGCCGATTTTACCAGAGCAATCAAGCAGTTAGTTGAACTAATTGCTTCCCTGAAATGACTTTCTCTGAATATGCTAGGTGTTAAGAGTCCAGAGGGCTGATCTCAAATTACTTGCCTGATCAGGTAACATACAAAACCATGGGAACCATAGCTTAAAACAAAATACAACAAAAACAATTAGAAAGCAGCCACAGGATGTCCCTTTTTTTTTCTTATTTTCTCTCTAGTTTCCATGTATGAGAGAACACATATTACCCTTGACTTTCTGAGAGTGGCTGAGAAACCAGGGAGAGAGACCAGTAGAATAGTAGAGGGGAATTGGAGGAGGAAGGTGGGGAAGGAAGAAAAGAAGACTGAGAAAGAAAACAGTTCAAATAATGTTACATTAATATATGATGTTGTCACTACCGATCTCACTAACAACAGGGAAGGAAAAGGAAGGGAACAATGGTATGGAATGCAGAGGGATGTGCACCAAGTGATGGGTGAAGTATGAATGTATCTCTTAAATCTCACTATGATGCATAATTACAATGCACCAATAACAGTGTAAAAAATAAACAAACAAAAAAGTAAAAATAAAACAGCAATCGAAGGTTTTTTATGTATCAAGTACCTCTCTTGTTTCAGTATCTTTTTCCCTAATAGGGCCAAAAGACTCTCTGAGTTTGAATATAGAATCCCCAAACAGTACTGTATCAAACCATTATAGGAAGAAGAATTATTTTTTTTCCTTGTCAAATTGATGAAGAACTTTTCATTATACCTCTACTTATTCATCATGAGAAAATAAAAGTGAAATGCATAAAACAAATGGCCAACTGATAACAGGAAAAGGGGGGCTTTAATTTATTGATGTGGGTTAGTGAACAAAGTCACATAAAAAAGAACTCTCTCAAATATATCCATTTGGCAAGATTTCATTGAAATTAACACCAGAAACAAGGCAATACATGGTACAAGATACTTTGGGTAAAACAAAATTGTACAGAAAATAATATCTAAGAGAGAATCTACATATGTAATACAAAGTACTGTTAGGATCTGTGGAAATTTATCCTTATGCTCATATCTTTAATTCCTGATTGTATGCCAATTATATTTCTTAAATCTCTATGTCCATCCCAATTTTGTTCTAGGCATTCCAAACCCATAAACCCAATGAAACAGTTTTATATCCCCACATAAAAGTCTCAACAGCATATCTAAGTCAACCAGTTCAAAATGCATGATCTCCCTGCTAAGACTGTTGTTCTTTTGGAGTACTGTCTCTCAGTAATTGACATCACCATCTGTCAAGGAACAAACCAGAAACTGAGGGATAAGGAACAAACCAGAAACTGAGGGATGATTTTTGACAATTCATTTTTCTTCACATTTTCTTCCAGCTAAGTTTTATTTTTCTTCCACCAAGTGTTTACTCAGCCTTTACCATTTCCTTAGTGTTTGGGAAATGGCAATGAGAACAAAATTGAAAAAAACAAACAAAACTTTCTCATCATCATGAGGCATGTTAAGAGGAGAAAAAGCTACAACAGAAAGCAAGTTGATACATATTATGAAATATGTTGAAGAAGAAACTACATAGGATGTGGCATGAGGGAAGGCTTCTTCAGGGACGTGACTTGTGAGCAGAGAAGATGCTAGGAAGAAGTGAAGAGATTTCAAGCAGAAGAAATCGTAAATGTAATGGTCTAAATGTGTTTCAATCAGTGTGCTCATTGCTGTGACCCCGAATACCTGATGACCGCAACTTAGAGGAAGAAAGGTTTATCTGCTCACAGTTCTGGAGATTTCACATGCTTCAGTCAATGTCAGGCCAGGTCACATCTGAGGAGCTCAGGAAATGGTGGTGGGAAGCAGAGAGAGCAAGGCGGAGGAGCACAAAGGATCCACAGGTAGTCCCTGAGGCCAGATCCCCAGTGAGGGTGACGTACCTCCTCTCCAAACATCTCACCTAAATTACCACCCAGTAAATCCAAATCACTAATCCATCAATAGATTTATTCAGTGATGAGCTTAGAAACCTCATGATTCACTTATTTCACCCTTGCACACTTTGTATTACCAATACACGAACTTTTCCAGGGGACATTCTACATTCAAAGGACACCAAAAGGCAAGAGAAGATTTAGCATCTTCAAGGAATGCAAAATGAACCAACATTGTTGGAACATAGTGACCAATGGGAAAAGCGAAAGCCAAGACAGAAGCAGGATCCAAATCATGCAGCAGGGCATAGGTCAATTAAGGAGTCTGGATTGTTCTGTGGCTTCTCATGGGGAGAAACTGAAGATTTATATGTTCTAAACTATTACTCTACTCAAATATGGAAAATGGCTTGAAAGGCACAGAAGCAAGGAGTCCATTTAAGCCTTTATTTAAGTGACTTAGGTTAGAGATGATGGTGGTTAGGACTTGGGTATTTGTAGTTGAGATAGGAAAAAATACAAAAGAAATATTTTTGAGACAAAGAAAATCATAAAGCTGGACATGGAGGTGCATGCTTGTAATTCTATTACTTGGGAAGCTGAGACAGGAGGTTTGCAGGTTCGAGGACAGCCTCAGCAAGTAGTGAGACTCATCATCCTAGAAACACTCTGTTTCAAAATAAAAATAGATTAGGGCTGGGGGCATAGCTTGGAGGTAGAATGCCCCTGGGTCCAATCCTCAGTACCACATACCCATACCCACAAAAAAAAAAAAAAGAAAGAAAAAGAAAAAGAAAAAAGAAAAGAGAAAGACATAATAAGGAAATGAAAGAAAAAAAGAGAAATCAAAGACAAGAACTCCTAGATTTTTGGTGTGTGTACTAGATAAAAGGTATTGACATTTACTGGTGAAGGAGAGTTGCATGTGTTGGTAATGACAAGGATGGAGGATGGTGGTGTTGGATCGCTTGGGTATGCCTGTGAGACCCTGAAGCAGGATCGTTGTAGTGGGGAGTTTGAAGAAGAGGTCAGGGCTGAGAACTTCATTTGTCTTTCAACTAAAATATCACTTCTATAGAAAGAAAATCTTCCTGGATTTCCATATTGCATGAATGTATCATTTGCAAGCAACAGAATACCCATCACAAAATGGCTGAAGGGCAATTTGTTGGTTAATGGATTATAAAGTCCAGAAATAGTTGGCATCAGAAGTGGCTTGGTCAAAGATTGCATTTATTTCTTCTGGACCAAGTTTCTGTCTGATGGTTGTGCTATCCTTGCTATGGGCTCCATTCTTCACATAGGTCTTTCTTCCACATCACAAGATGGCAACAATAATTTTATTTGTCACACAAATAAAATGGTGAAAGAGTGAGGAGGGCCTCCTAGGAGTCTCAGATAATTCCACTGGTCATTAAGTTAAATGCTGTGCCCTTTTATGTTGCCTATTTCACACGGACTGAGAATGGAGACAAGTGGAGCTCAATGGAACAGGACAAAGGAAAACAGACAGCCTCTGAAAGCTGGAAAAAGCAAGGAAGCCTATTTCTCCTACATTCTGCAAAAGAAACTCAGTTCTACTTTGTGACTTAAGAAAATCTCCTCACTGAAGTCAATACAATCCATTTACATAGCAGAGCTTCTTCACTTGATCCATGTACTTTGAAGGGAAAATGTTACCCCCTTAACATGTAGTTAAAACTTATTAGCTCCTTCAATTACCCATGTAGGCAAGAAACCATGTTAGCTTTAGCAGTACCTATGACTTTGCCACCAGCATAAGTAAGAATCTTAAAATATTTTCATTACTTCTTCAAATTTAGAGTAGTTTTCTTTGACTCTTCACTAGCTCTTATTTTTGATTCATTACCAAACTTCTTTCATATTTTATAGCTGTATTTCAGTATAGTTGATTTCCATATAATGCTATGTACTTTATTTTATGAATCTAAAAGCTCTATTCTAAAACAGGATCCAAAGATTGTTATGGTATGAATGACACAAACAAGCCTGTTTTTATCACATTTATCACAATTTTGAAATGTTATATTAATATACATAACCATTTGATGAATGTATGTTAATTTCTGCTTCCTTCAGTAGACTGGTTTGTCCCTTTACAAAAGACACGATTTAAACCAGGTTTGTGGCAACATGCCTGTAATACCAGTACTTGGAAGGCTGAGATAGAAGGATTGCAGGTTTGAGGCCAGCTGTAGCAACTTAATGAGACCCTCAGGGGCTTAGTGAGACCCTGTTTCAAAATGTAAAAAAAATAATGATAACAAAAAGGGCTGAGGGTGTCCCTCAGAGGTATACAACCCCTGGGTTCAATCCCCAGTACAAAGAAAGAAAGAGAGAAAAACACAGCAAACAAAAATGATATAGTTTAGTTGATTTTGAACTCCAAAATATTCTGCTACCAACCTATTCCCTTAATTAGCAAAGAAAAGAAGAATAAATGTATTACATGAAGTCATGTGCATTAATTTTTAAAAATAACCCCACAATTGTTATATAGATTCCCTCTGTGTTCATTTATAGTGCATATATAAATTTTTTATTTGATCACTTCACATATTGTGCAAAATACAATGTAAAAGTCATTTTAGATCATATAACATATTTAGATAGTTTTTATAAAACTCTTACAATCTAACACAAGGAAGCATTTGAAAATATGACTTCATTAATAAATATACTCAAGATTTTAGAAGAAGAAGAAATCAGCCAGACCTGTTGTTGGCACATGCCTGTAATCTTAGAATGTGATACAAGAGGATTGCAGGTTCCAGGTCAGCTTCAGCAAGACCCTATTTCAAAATTAAAAATAAAAAGGACTGGGGATGTAGCTCAGAGGTAGACCACTTCTGGGTTCAATTCTTAGTATCAAAAGAAACAAACAAATAAACAAACAAAAATCAAAACAAGAAATCTTATTCTGCTAAATTGTTCAGAGCAGGTGTCATAGGAGAGGGCCAAGACGCTGAGAGGGCTCGTAGATTGCACCTTAAATGATGGGTTATGTTTTTGTCTGTTACTACTTAGACAAAGAGCACCACCACCATCTACTTGACCCACCATGGGTACAACCTGAGAATCAGGCTTCAATCCTCTATTTATTTATTTGCTTGTTTGTTTATATTTATTTATTTATTTATTTATTTATTTATTTCCTACAACTAATGATTAGCAGAACATTTGATTTTGTTATTGTTGAGTGAATAAAACTTGAATGGTTGCTTGGTACCTCAAGGAGCATAATATGTCCCCATTTTCTTTGCCTTTGGTCTGTCTTCTATTTCTAGAAACAACCAGAAAGTTGTGCCTTCTAAAGAAAATAACACAGATTTGGGCTTCAGTAGAAATGCTCTCTCTACCACTGACTTTGCATTTGAATGAGCGTTTTCTTATTTCATCCTTTCATTCTCATTTGCATCTGCAATCTGAGAGCTGAGAGAGAGCATAAGTTGGGATCATGTTTAGTTTCTGACAAAGGAAACCTCAAATTATGTAGCTTAAGTGAGACGAAAATTTATTTTTATCCCGTGGAAAAATGTTCAGAGGTAGGAGGTTCGGGGTTGATGTATGCGTCCACAAAGACTTCCGAGAGTCAGGTCAGTTTCAACTCCCTGTTCTGACAGACACACATCTGCAACCAAGCCAGCAGGATGGGAGAAAGGGTAACAAGCAAAAGCTGCAAAGAACATACATTAACTCTCTTTCGAGTGCAGTTTTAGAAAGCTATAACTCCACATATCCACTCATATTTTGTTGGTCAGAACTTGGTCACATAATCATCCCTTAGTTCCAGAGGAAGCTGGGAAACATGTTCCTTGTTCTCGTCCCATGTGCATAGCTGAAAATTGGCATTTTTTGTTATTAACAACAACTCACCTCAAAAAGGTTAATAAAGCAGATAGCTCTTAGTATGCATTAAATGAGGGCTAAGTTTTTGTTTTGTTTTACTGATCTACTCCTCTTGTCTCCAAATGATGCTTTCTTCCATCACCTGGGTTCCAGGATCGTTTTGCATTAGATTTATAGATTTTGAATGTCTGGATTCTTTGGGCTACATTATATTTGTCTATGCAGTGACTTAAACTGTTTCTTTTTGAAAGAGACTGATTATTTGGTTGAGAGCAGGTATTTCTGACCTCACACACTAAGAAGAAGAAAAATAATACTGAAGTTATAGATATAAAACTCCAAAGAACAGTATGGGGAGGGGGAGGGGGTCAGCATTAGCCTGACCAGAGCTTGTGTCATATAAGACCATTTCTCTTTGGGTGTCAATAGTTCTTTTTTGCAAACTTCTCTCACTGCTATCCCATATAGTTACTTTACCTCTTGTTCTTGCTGTCAAACCTTGGAGATCTCTTGTACTCCCTCTACTTTGATAATGCTCAGTAAATAAATGATGGGCTGAGCTTCAAGCAATTTGTGTGTGTGTGTGTGTGTGTGTGCATGTGTGTGTGTGTGTGTGTGTGTGTGTGTGTGTGTGTGAGAGAGAGAGAGAGAGAGAGAGAGAGAGAGAGAGAGAGAGAGAGAGAGACTCAGATTAAATCCAGGAGTGTTCTACATGACCAATCTTTTTTTAATTTTTTTTTTTTTGAAACAGGGTCTTCCTAAGTTGCTGAGGGTCTTCTTGAGGCTGGCCTGGAACCTGGGCTTCTCCTCTATCATCCTCTCTAGTACTAAAATTACAGGCATGCACCACCGCACCCAGTTAGCAATTAGATCCTTGCTACCTTGAACACAGATACAAAGCCACATGTGTAGAATTACAGGAGCAATGGTTTAGAGGACTTGTCAGCACAACTAGTCCTTGGACTTTCTCTTTCTATGTCAAAGCCAAGCTTAAGAAGACCTAGGATTTCTTTCCCTGGTTTTGAGTTTCTGAGTATATGAAGTGAGAAGGTTGAATTCCATACTGCCAACTTTATACTCCAGTGACATCATTTGTATTGTATTCCTTGTGTCACCCAGATGTGCCCGTCAAATAAAATGAAAAGAGATAGCATCTCTAGGATTAGGTAACTTAATAATCCTAGATAATATCTAAGCTTTTTTTCTATGTTAAGAGTTCTGAATTCCATAGGCTATATAATTGTCTATCATCTTCAAACTTTTCTAGGGCACCTGAAAGACACGTTTGGTATAATGGCTACATGCACAGCATACTCTCGATGTGTATTGGGGTCATGCCCAGTCCTTGGTACAATAGTCCAAGCTCTGTTTCTTTCTTTGAAGAATGCATAATGTAGACCAAATAGATAAGAGTGAAATTATTGTTTGGTTACTCTAATACTTGCTTAAATTTATAAAAAATGGTATAGTCTACAAATGAGTGCTTTATATATGTTTGATTCCAAATTATTGAAAAAATTAAAGCTTACTTCATTTTGTCTTTGAGAACTAGTCTCCTACCTTGTGAACTACAGATTATATGACACATTTTTTTTAATAGAACCAAGAGCACATTTGTCTACTAGATAAAATAACGATCTGTATAAATATCACTAGCTTGAGTTTTTATTGCATTTTAAATTTTTTCCATGTGTTTTTCTATTGACTTTGTAAATTAAACATTTACTACACATAAAAATAGTTTGTGCTTGCAGTGAAATTCTGTAACTTTTAATTAATAGAATAAAATGGTGGGACTTATGAGAATCAGTGGGGTCATGGTTTATTTAAAATAATGAACATATTTATTAACCAATGTGCTGTAGTATATCATCATCATCATCAACATAATCATCCTAGGTTGTAAACACATTATTCATGATTCCTAGGCAATAAGTAAATGTATTAACAGAGTTTACTATTGAGATAAAATAAAACTTATAACACGGTTTATCTGCTTTTTATGGAACATGTAATCCTTATTATGGTGCACATAAATAGGCATAAATTATAAACTGTTAAATTTAAGGTCTATGATTAAAACTACTCTTACACAGTTGAATAGTATTTTTAGTTTCCTTATATCTTGAGTCAATATCAATGACAAGCCAGACATGGTGGTGCATGCCTGTAATCCCAGAACCTAGGAGGCTAAGACAGGAGGATTGCAGGTTCAAGGATAGCCTCAGTAACTTAGTGTGACCCTGTTTCAAATTAAAATAGGGTTGGGAGTGTGGCTCAGAGGTAGAGTGGCCCAGTAAAACCCCACCTCACACAACATATCTCTGTCTTTATATCATCTATCTATCTATCTATCTATCTATCTATCTATCTATCTATCCATCTATCTATCAAACCTATCTATGATCTACCTGCCTAATTTATCATCTATCTAACTCTCCTTTCTCTTATCTATCTGTTTAATCTATCAATGACATTAGAAATCAGGAAACAAACACAGTATGGGGGTATTTACTACTACTTAAAGTCAAAATGTATCATTCTCTAAATTCATTCAATTATTTATGAGAGGAAAATGGATGGGCTTTTCATGTTTCAGAGGCCAGAGCAAATTGCTCAGAGTTTTTGGATAATAGGAGATCAGATGTATCTATTTGCACATGGAATTAAAAAATAAAACTGTAATAATTGCTCTCCTTATTGTGCCTGCTAAACATCTAAGACAGGATGATTTGATGAATTGATTTGTTATATGCTTGTAAGGTCTGGGCTGGACTGGAAAGCAGAAACTCAGTATAGTGGGTGGACCTCTTTATGCTAAAAAGACTACTATTTCTTTCCTGTGATAAGCATATATTTCCCTGTCCCATTGACATGGGGTTTAGCCATGTGACTTGCTTAGTTCAAAAAAGTATAAGTGGACAGGACATCTGCCCCATCAGAGCCTAAGCTTCAAGGCCCATTGTGAAGATTCATCATATTTTCCTTTCCTGTTGTCTGAAGACTGGCAAGTTTCGGAGATCCTCCTTAGCCTGGGTCCCAGAATGAAGGTAACATGGAGTAGAACCCCAGACAACCTGCACAAGGCAGGTGACATACAAGAATAAACCTTTTATCATGTAAGCCATTAGGAATACATACAAATGAACCTAGGTGTACACAACAAATGTAGAGATAATTAAATTGTATCCAATATAATGCTATCTATCTCCATGCTGATACACACAAATGTATGCAATGCATTTGTATCCAACAAATGTAGAAGCAATTGAATTGTATACACAAGGAGGATTTATGATGCACACTATTAAAACCAAGAGTTCAAACTTGAGCACTGCCAATACAAGTGTGTAAACAGAGAAAGTGTCACAGTGGAAACAGTGGTACTAAAATGCTAGATAAATTGTAAAACAAGATAATTAAAATTATAAAGTGTGACTGACTTTTATGGAGGCAATTCTTCATTTGATGAACATTTAGAGGACAGACATCTACTCCAATATTGGCGCTATGCAAAATTTTTTGAATGGTATTATCTTCTTTGTACTCAGGGTAATTGATCCACAAGGGATGAATTTCCCAAGGAAGGAAGCTGTCCTAATAGTTTGAGGAGAGATGCAAGCTGCAAAGTCCTCTCAACAATCCTAAGACATGTCAGGAAATCAAAGGTTTGAGAAGTTCTGTACCAGATGCCTGTTTTCCTGATCTTTATTTGAACATGATATGGGAGACACAGTCTTAAAGTGTTCAAAGATCGTGAAGACATAATCCATTCTCCCTCTTCCCACCACATTTAGTGGAGAATAAAGAATAATGTATATGAGTTCCACAAGGGAATATCTGAATCAGGATAGGTAGGAGTGAGGAGAAGAGGATGAATGCACAAATAGCCAGTTTCAAAATTCCAGTGCAGAGCTTTGGTGTTATATCCTGACCCAGTAGCAAGAAAATATCTAGTATTATATCTAATATGTAATATATAATATATTTACTATATAAACGCTCCCCACACATATATAATATATAATTAATGTATTTGATATATAATATATAATATATTTAATGTAAAATAGGATCTCCATACATATATGTAACATATATGTACATGTGCTATATATATTTATAACACACATATATATCTAAAACAAATATATACATAAATATATATATAAAACAAATATATATCTAAAACATATATATAAATATATATCTAAAACAAATATATATATATATATGTTACTGGGTATTGAACCCAGTGACATTCTATCTTTGAGCTAGAATCCCAGAATCCCAGCCCTATTTTTTATTCTGAAACAGGGCCTCACTCAGTTACTGAGACTGGCCTCAAATCAGCCACCCTCCTGTTTCAGTCTTCCAAGTATTGGGATTACAGGTGTGCACCATCACACGCAGCCACGGTATTTCTTTAACATTCTGCATCTAAGTTACAACAGCCTCCTAAGAGCCCGTTTTGTCCTCAATCTTTGCTACTTTATTCAATTCTGTACATTTGCATTATTTAATATTTCAAAGGCCATCACTAAATTTCCTTCTCAAAATCTGTGGCTTTAATTTTCCTTCATGATGATAACCATGCAATTGATGGATTTGTGAAAAGGGAACATTATCATTAAACAGACTTCCAGAACTCTTCATACTCTTTTATACCTTCACGTCTTACAGGTTTGCTGCTGCTTCTGCAACAATAACCTCCTTTTTCTTGGGACTCCCCTGAGACTCCCCTCTGAAGTTATTTCCTTTACGGAACCACTTCCCCCTCTCAGGAGTTTTATCCTACTTGTGTTGCAGCACTTATGATGCTGGATCACAATATTGAGGCTGGGAACTGAACAGGGGCAGATGGGGCTACATAGACCTGTGCACAGTGCTTGTGTTACTGGGTTGAGGATTTTAAAATTATTCCGCATGACCTCAATTCTTGCTTGCCTGCTTGGAAAGCACTCAAAACGGTAAGCACAAATGGGGGAACCAGGAGGTTTATTTAGAGAAGTGATGGCCTCATGTGAGAAAAGCCACGGAGAGAGGGGGAAGGGTTAAGCTCTGGAGGAAAGTGTCCAGAATGAGCCCTTCCAGGGAATGGGAAGGTGACTGGGGACAGTGGGGTCACCCTTCAGAGACGGGGTCTGGAGCAATCCATTTCCAAGAATGGAAAGCAGCCTGGGTGGGACAAGGGGTTATGCTCCAGAGACAGGGTCTGGAGCGGCCCACTCCTGGGAATGGGGAAGCTGGGTGGAGTTGACCACATGTCAGATTTTATATCATCTCTGGTTATATTTGCACATTTTACACTTGGGATGGTCCATTGCTCTTTGCATGTCACAACTTAGTGACCCTGCATTGTTTCTCAGTGAGTGAGGATCTGCAGGTAAACTTGCCGTCTGTCCTAGCCAGCACCATCTGCTGAGATCTAGCTGTCTACCTAACATTTGGGCCACTGTGTGCAGGAACTCATGAAGGAAATGCCCCCAGGAATTGTGAGTCAAGGCAACCCTGAGGGCAGGTGCTGCCTTGTCACCTGTTAACAACACCTGGCACAGTGTTTGAGCTGAAAATATTCAATGAGTGTGAGCAGTATGTCTGTATTGGACTTGACTCCTGAGCAGTAGAGTATGATTAGATCATTGTCTATCTTTGCAGTAGAGCCGACATAGACTCAGGAGAATCAAGTTTATTTCCGATTACAAAAATAATAATTTAGTATAAAAACCATGTTTTGAAAATATTCTGAAAAACATCACTAACAAATCCCTAAATCCTTAGTCTCAGGTCTCTCTATACATTATCCCTTCTATTTCTACTAGTAGTTTTTTTTTTTCTTTTTCCTTTTCTCCTATTTTTCTTTCCTTTTTCTCTTTCCTATTCCCCTTTCCCTTTCTCCCTTGTCTTATCTCCTCCCTTTTTAAAATTCTTCCTTCTCTCTTCCTTCTTCTGCTTGCATAAAAATGTATTTCTAATTGTAAGTGGAGGAGGGCCCATAGAATTCATATGAAAGTCAATTTTGGTATGCTGCATTTATTCTAAAATATGAAGGCTTGTGCTAACTGAAAAACATTATAAGACAAACTTTGATAGATTAATCACATTTTAATTAACCCTAGTCAATTTTTCAATGATAACAGAGTTACCATGTATCCTGTGTGCCACTTCCTTAGGCATTTCACATGGCTCAGAATAAGCAGGTTTAATTTGTAATTAATTTGCGTGGTCAATGAGTCACAGTGCCAATGTTTCCTCATTTGCCTTATTTTGTCTTTAAAAATAGATTTCATTACTGGCATCTTCTCTGGCTTAATTTTATTCAATAACTGTAATTTTAAAAGGGTTCTTCTGTCCCATGGATCTGGAACATTATTTAAAATATTTTCCAGTTTCTGAGATTTTCCATTTCTCTGAAATTCAGTTATTTCCAGATGAGATCAATTCACTCTAACCTTAGGATATTAGCATTTCTGTAATATTAAATATTCTGTAGCTGTCATTTTTAATAGATCTAATGAAAATCCATGTGACTTGCTAGAGCTACATGTTATGCCTAAAACTTAACATTATACAGTTTTGTAAAGTGAAGTGGGGTGACTAACCCTTCACCTGCTAAAAAGGGTTTATTGTTTATACCACTTTGTAAAAGACACATTTCACTGTTAATAAGAACAGTGTATAATAAACCAACATATGCATAATGATTTTAGGTTATTAGAATGCTTTCTTCATTCTAATGCACTATGGTGTATCTACTATTTTGAGACTCTAGATTCCCTGGGTGTGTCTAATACCTACCACCTATTTGTTTTCTCAATTATATAATGTATGCATTAGTCTAATAAAATATTGTACAACTTAAATATATGCATAGTATTTAGAAAAATAAATAGTAATTGTGATGTTGTTCCTACCTAGATAAGTTACAAAATGTCTTTTATGTTTCTCCTTTGATTCTTTCTTGTTTATTGCTTATCCTCTTTGAGAATAGATAAAAATTGAATCTACTCCTCCAACTAAAATTAAAAGTTTTCACTAGAGAAGAAGGAGAGAATTTCTGAAAGGTGATGGAATGTTGAAAATAGGATTTAGGCACTTTGGGAGGTGCATTCTACTTTTCTGATAGGCTCCTCAGCCTTCCCAGGATATCAGCAGTATCTGTAAGCCCAATACATCTCA
>PVLC010038440.1:0-14751 GCA_004027655.1 Graphiurus murinus | reverse complement strand
GAGAGAAAAATGACAAATCTATTAATTTATGAGTGTTTGAGTACAAATATTATTTGGAAATCCAATCTAGTTCCATTTACTTCTGAAATGTCACCAAACAATATTAAGTCAATGCATTCCAGCAAGCAATTATGAAAGCATAGTATATAATAAGAACTATCTTACCCATTGAGGGAGAAGAAATTCAAGGACAAATAAAACAGGGTTCTTGCCCTTGGTGAACTCAGAATCTAATGGCGGAAGCAGATGATTAAAGAAGTAATTATAAAAGCATTTGTAATGAAGGGACATAGAAAATGTCAAGGACCCAAAGGGGGAACAATTAAATCTGCCTGAGGAGGTTGAGAAGGATTTATAAAGGAGATGACATTTGGGCCAAGCTGTGAAGTAAGGGAAGGAGATTGTCACCCTATCAAGAGACAGCACTCTGTGATAGACAGAAGAGACCTAAAACTTACCCACTTTGGGGATTAGGGAGATGCTAAGAGTAGTCTGGATAGAGTTTCTATGAGGAAGGATGACAGAAAGCAAAGACTAGAAGGACCAACTGGGGCCAAACCTGCTTTGCTAGGGGTTTGCCTTGTGTTGCTTGGGCAATAGAGAGCTCTCAGGCTAATTTTTAAGAAGTCAAATGACACAATCTTAATTTTTTTTACAAAATAGTAGGTTGTAGATTGGAAGGAATAAAAGCAACTCAGTGGTGGGGGCATCAAACAGATCAAGAGAAGTAAGCAGAAATTAGAGTTCCATATTCTATAGATGAAACCAGGAACATATCTACTTCCATGCCATGTTCCTACCCCTGCCATCTATCATTACTTCCCATCAATTGAATTAACTGCCTCTTTTCACAATCATTTTATCCAAGCAGGCAGTGAAATAAGAGTTGTCCACAAAGAAAGACAGATGGAAGAAGCTGGCACCTCAAAAAACACAGGGAAAAACCACTTTCTCTCTTTTAACTACTTCTCTCAAGGGAAGGAAAAATTAATTCCTTCTTACAAGGGAAGGAAAAATTAAGAGCATAATATGGAACTCTAACCATGCTTGGATTTAGGGAAGCATCTATGAACACACAAAAGTGCACGCACGCACACACACACACACACACACACACACACACACAACTTCTACTGACAAATAATAAGCAGAGTACCACAAAGAATGATGATATCTATTTTATTATCAACTTTCTGTTACAATATCAATACCTGAGATAATCCATTTAAATCACCTCATAACATACAGTCTCAGTCATGTTGCCAACTTACTATTGTCTGAGATAGTTCTTTTTTATATAGCTTTGGTGTACCAGTAACTCCTAAGAAGCACTTTATCTCTTCATTGTCACTCCAAGTTTCTTGTAGGCCCAAGGCACTAAGAACTATTGACAGTACCTGCAGTAGCTTATGAGAGGCCATAACATTGAGAAGCCCATAACTTTGCTATAGAGAAACTGATGCTTGCCTTGATCAGGTGCAAAGTATCAGCGCTCTGGGAAATGTTGGGGAGACTTCTCTCTCTGATTCTTGGCTTACATGAATACCTCAAACTTTTGTGTGTGTGTGCTTGTGGTAGTGGGGATTGAATTCAGGGACACTCTACTACTGAGCTACATGCCCAACTCTATTTTATATTTTTATTCTAAAACAGGGTCTTGATAATTTACTGCATGCTGGCCTTGAACCTGCAATCCTTCTGTCTCTGCCTTTCAAATACTGGGATTACAGGTGTGTACCACATACCTGGCAAACCCCTGAATCTTTAGATTAGGTCTCTGGAGCATATTTTAAAAAAAAAAATTTCTAACACAGTGCGAACATTAGAGGAGTTATACCTTAAGTTTGCTTGACAATAGCAGACAAATTTGCTTTTTTTTTGTAGTGATATTAGAGCTAGGCAATGGTATAAACATATTTTTATTATCAGCATGTGATTAAATCTTCCCAGCTGACAAGTTTTCAGAGTTACTGAATCTGTTTATAAGAAATAATCAAAATAAAACTAAGAAACAAAATCAGCTCCTACTTATTGTGAAAACAGTAACAAAAAAGTAAGAATCATTATTTCTAATGGCAAGCAATATCTCCTAACTCATATAATATTTGCATGCTAGTCATTTCTCACCTAATCATATGCTGCTTTTCACTAATCAGCTTTTTGGAAGTGTTAATTCTGCCTTTATCACTTGATTACAATAAGCTAAGGTTAAATTAGAGATATAGTAAATCACATTTTCATCACAGGATAGAGCACTAAAAATTGAAAATATGAACACTCATAAACTTATACCATTCCTGATGTTCATGAGCAACTCAATATTTTTTCATATGTGGCAAAAGTAGGATAAAAAAATAAGGGTACCCTTTTATACTTATCAAATTAATGTAAAAGCTGAAGTCATAAAGCCCTATGTGGGTGGAGCTCCTATAAAACTACTTATGAACACACTTCTAGAAATATTTTAAGATGTTGTAACTATTTGTCAAGAACCAGCATTACATTTAAAAGCCATAAACATGTTTAGAATTCTTTTATAAAGAGTTCACCTTAAGGATAAAATCAGATAAAAGACTTTAGGTATGAATACACATATTACAATTTAAATACAAAAATATTAGAAACAATTTATAAGTTTAAGATGGCATACAAAACCAATGGACCATTTGCAATAAAAACGCTAAGCAAATTAAGAATGGAAAAAAACTTCCTTAGCTAACAAATAGCATAAAAAACTTACACCTATCATCATATTTAATGGAGAAAGACTGAATACTTTCCCAGTAAGATCAAAAACAAGGCAAAATATCTTCTCTTAGCACTTCTATTTAACATTGTACTGGAAGTACTAGTGTATTAAGACAAGAAACAAAAGCATCTAGATAGGAAAGGAGGAAGTGAAACTGTCTTTATTCACAGTTGCCATAATAGTCCACTGGGAAAATCACAAAGAATTACTAGATCTAATAAGTAAATCTGGCAAGTTTGAGATTCAAGATCAACATACAAAACCAATTATATGTCTACATACTAGCAATGAACAATTAAACATTAATACTAAGGGAGCAACAATGAACATGGAATATTTGGGAATAAGTATAACAAAATGTATGCAAGATTTGTTGAAAGCTACAGAGCATTGATCAAAGAATTCAAATACATAAATAAATGGGAAGAAAGCTGGGCGTGGTGGCACACACTTGTAATCTCAGTACTTGGGAGGCTGATACAGGAGGACCACAGGTTCGAGGCCAGCTTCAGAAATTTAGTGAGGATTTTCTCAACTTAGTGAGACACTGTTTCAAAATAAAAGAATAAAATAGGGCTGAGGGTGTAGCTCAGAGGTAGAATGCTCCTGAGTTCCATCCCTAATATGAAAAAAGGAAGAAGGAAAGGGATGAGGGAGGGAGGGAGAAGAAAAGAAGAGATTGTGCTCATGAATTGGAATATCAAATATTATCAGAATATCAATTTTCTCCAAATTGATCCATGACTTCAACACAATTCTAATCAAAATTTTGGTCTCCAAGTGCTGTGTGTACATATCTTCCTATCATTCTTAAATATCATGTGAGACTAGAATGCACCAGTAAAAGTATATTAAAAAAATACAAGTGCTACATGTCAAAAAGTTCAAAAAGCTTTTCTTGTACAAATTGACAAATTGAATCGCACATAAATCTAGAAAGAACTTAGAATAAACAAAACAACATTGAAAAGGAAGAAAAAGTTGGAGAACTCATAATACTTGATTTCAAGACAATATGAAAGGATTGAGAGAGAAAAAGCATAAATGTATAGACTACTTAACAATAATACAAAGAACTGAGGAATAGATTAATATGTATATGGTCAATTGATTTTTTTTTTTTTTTTTTTGCGGTACTGGGGATTGAACCCAGGGGCATTCTACCTCCAAGCTATACCCCAAGCCCCATTTTTTAATTCTTTATTTTGAAACAGGGTCTCACTAAGTTGTGGAAGGCCTCACTAAGTAGCTGAGGCTGGCTGCAAACCTGGATCCTTCTGTCTCAGCCTCCCAAGTACTGGAATTACAAGCGTGCGCCACCACGCCTGGCTTAGGTCAATTGATTTTTGATAAAGGTATCAAGCACATCAATGGAGAAAACATAGTCTTTTAAATAAATTGTGCTAGAAAAACTATATACTCCACATAAAAATAAGAACCTTGACCATATGTCACATCATATTGAAAAAATAACTTGAAATGTATCATCGTAGGCCTAACAGTAAAATCTAACACTATAAAACTCCTGGAAGAAAAATAAAGAGGATAATCTTTGTGACTTTGGGTTAAGTGACGATCGCTTAAGATAGGACACATAAAGCATATACTCTAAAAGAATAAATTGATCATTATCAACTGGATGCCATTAAAAAAAAGCCAAGCATTTTGAAAATGAGAAGCCACCAAACGTGAGAAAAAAGTTTTTAAATATATATCCAATAGTGAGGTGTTAATTAAAATATATGAAATACATTTACAATTCAATGATAAGAATTATTTTAAAAACTAGACAAAATAGTTGAACAAACACATCACAAAGGAAGAAATGAGAGTGGGGCAAACTAACACACAAAAACGTGCTTAACCTCATTAGTCACTAGGGGAATGAGATTTCAGAACTCCACAAGCTACATATACATATATGAATGGCACACATTAAAAGAATATCACATGCTAGCAGAGCTGCCAAGCAACTGTAACTCTCATGGATTGCTAATGGGAATGCAAACTGGCAAAGCCCCTTTAGAAAGCAGTTTGACATTTCTTATAAAGTTAAAATACACTGACTACATGACTCTATAATTCCATTCTTAAGTATTTAGGGAAATGAAAACATATATTCACCTAAAATCCTGTACATGAATGTCCACTGTGGACTTAAAATAGTCACAAACTAGAAATAAACTAAATTCATCAACTGGCCAATGAGTATACAATCTGTCCTATGGAATGCTATATGGCAATAAAAATGAACTAAGAACAAATATGACAACATGAATAAATCTCAAAAGTACTATACTAAGTGAAAGAAGATAAATTAAAAGTAGGATTCCATTTTATATGATTAATTCCATGTGTACAGCATTCTGGAAAAGACAAAACAATGGTGTCAACGATCATAGCAGAAGAGGCTGGAAGGATAGGGAGGAGATCTGCTACAAAAAGACATAAACTTTCTGAGTAACAGTCATGCACTCTAGTTACACAACTGTGTAAGTCTGTAAAAATTTACAAAGCTATATATCTCTAAAGATGAATTTCGCCAAGCATAAATTGTGCCTTAATAAACCAACAAGCAGATAAAATACTGTCAACACCAAAAGTTGAAAAGGATGTGAAACAACTTACACTCCTCTCCACTGCTGATGGGAATTGGAAAACAGTTTCACATTTAAAAATAAAGTTAAACCAGGTATGATGGCATACACTTGTAATCCCAGCACTTAGGAGGCCGAGACAGGAGGACTGCAGGTTCGTAGCCAGCCTTGGCTGCGTAGTGAGACTCTCAGTAAGCTAGTGAGACCCTGTTGCATTTTCTTGATTGCTAGTGTTGTTGAACACTTTTTCATATACTTGTTGACCATTTGTATATCTTTTTTTGAGAAATTTCAATTCAGTTCATTTGCCCATTTTTGACAGAGTTGTTTGTCTTTTTTTAGTTCTCTATATATTCTAAATATTAGTCCTCTGTCAAAGAAGTGGCTAGGGAGGATTCTCTCCCAGTCTGTAGGCTCTCTCTTCAGACTCTTGTTTCTTTGGCTGTGCAAAAGATTTTTTCATTTGATGCTGTCCCATTTATTGATTCTCAATTTTATTTCCTGAGCTTTAGGGATCTTATTTAAGAAGTCTCTACCAGTGCCTATATGTTGGTCCTATATTTTCTTCTAATTATTACAAAGTTTATGGTCTAATTTCTAGGTCTTCAATTCATCTTGAGTTGACTTTTGTGTAAGGTGAAAGATAAGGGTCTAATTAATTCTTCTATATATGAATATACAGTTTTCTCAACACCATTTGTTGAAAAGGCTATGTTTTTGAAACCTTTGTAAAAAATCAATTGGCTAAGATAATGTTATGTCCACATGTGAAAGTATCGCTACCAATCTCACTAATATCTATGGGGAGGGAGGGGTGAGTAGGGTGGGGATGTGGAGGGAAATACACCAAGTGCTATGTGCATATATGAATGTGTCACTTGGAATCTCACTATGCTGTATAATTACAATGCACCAATAAAAGTATAAAAATAAGCTAGGCGTGGTGGTGCATACTTATAATTCCAGTACTTGGGAGACTGAGACAGGAGGATCACAGGTTCGTGGCCAGCCTCAGGTACTTGTGAGGCCCTCTGCAACTCAGTGAGACCCTGTTTCAAAATAAAGAAAAAAATAGGGTAGGGGGTGTAGCTCAGAGGTAGAATGTCCCTGAGTTCAATCTCTAGTGTCACACACAAACAATGTATGAAGTTAGACATATACTTATCATAGACCCAAAATTTCCACTCCCAGTATTACTCAAACGTGCACTTAACATAGACCCAACAATTCCACTCCTGCTATTATTCAATAAAATATTCATAAATATGAACAGGTGAATAGATAAAAACGATGTATCATATAGAAATATTATCTATCAATAAAAAGGAATGAATTATTTATACATTAAACACTAGATAAATCTCAAAATGTTACACTGAGTAAAAGAAGCCAGACACAAAGGATGCATAAAAGAATATAAACTCCAGAATTCACATGAAATTCTAGAAAATGCAAACTAATCTACAGTGGAGAGTATATCAGTGGTTGCTTGAGGGTAACAGGACAAAACTAAATTCAAAGAATCACAAGGGAGCTCCTTGGTATGAGAGAAATGTTCTTAGTGGTGATGGTTACACATGTGTATATATTTATCAAAACTCATAGAACTCTACACTTAAAATACATACACTGGTATTCCTTTACCAGCTTGTACCTAGCAAAGATGTATGATTATAATGCACCAATAAAAAATAAAATATTGAAAGAACAAAATACAAAAAATACATACACTGTACATAAATTATACTTGAATAAAAGTAATTTAAAATACCATATCATAAAAAGTTGTAAGATATATTAAATCTAAAAGCTGAATATAAAATTATATAGACACAAATATGCATTTAAAAGACTACAAAGGGGCCCACAAAGTAAAACCATTGTGTTAAGGTAATGTATTTACTTAGGCTTTACTTTACATCTTTAAAATTTTTTATATGCCACAAAAATTATTTTATATACTACAGTAACATTTTCCTAAATAAATACTTTCAGTAGAAAGATAAAGCAAACAACTTTTAATTTGGTTAAACATGAAAAATAAACATAAAGTTTATTTTCTTTTCAGTTACCTCTATGCTCAGAAGAACAGAGAGCATTTAATAATTATTATTCTCAACTCCTTACCCCTTGGAACAGGTACAGCAGAAATCCCATCATGGGCCAGCAGCCAAGGCCTAAATATCCTATGTTATGTAATGAATTAGCTAAAGTCAAGAGCTTACTTTCAGTCCCTTGACTTGGATACTGTCACCACACAGGCCTCTGCAGTAGAGTAGTAGCAATAGTTCAAGTAATAATAGTAGCTATTATCATTGCTTATATGCTTACTAAGTATTAAGCAACATGATTATATTGTCTTATTTAGCACTTACCCCATCCAATTATAAGCTTTATAAGTTTTTAAAATTTTATAGCCTAGGAAAACTACAGCTGAGATCAAACAATCTGTCAAGTGTCACAGCTAGTAACTCAAGTCTGCTCAATTCTAAACTCCTTAACCACTCTTCTGCCTTGCCAAATAGTATAGGGCTCCTGGAATTTATAGTTACAGGAGCTCCATTTTCCTCCTGCATGAGAGGTTAAGAAAAAGAGGGGACACTTAGAAAGCCAATTTTTCTTTCTCTACACCTAAGGGGTTTGGAAAACTGCTGAGTATTCAGCATTTAAAAGAGACCTCACACACTGCTTTCTGCTAATCTACTGGGAACAGATCCTAAGTCTCTGGATTGAATGAGAGCTTGACTATATAACTAGTCATTAGGGCCAGTTTTTCTCCTCTATTGGATAGTCTTTGCAAGTAGTACAATATAAAACATGAAAAGGGATCATCAGGAGCTATCTGAGGAATGTGAGCTGTCCTTTCACACAAATGCTATCCAGAAGGGCTTCATGCTCCAAGTTCAATTTCATTTCATGAATAAAAATCCCTTAATCACATCTTGGAATGGCATATTCATATTTCTCTCTGTCTCTCTGTCTCTCTGTCTCTCTGTCTCTCTGTCTCTCTCTCTCTCTCTCTCTCTCTCTCTCTCTCTCTCTCTCTCTCTCTCTCTCCTCTCTGTCTCTCTCTACCTCAATGAGTTATTTTACCCTGAAATTAACAGACCAAGAAAGCAATAATCATAATCTTGACTAGTCAAGAAGGAGCTACTATAAGAGATGAGAATCCCATGGATATAGCTATTTGGTTATGTGTGAAATTGCTTCCTTTGCAGATCCCTGTTTGCTTATATACACCCTACAAAAGGCTTCTTTCTGACTACCACTGCCCCAGGCAACCAAACTCTCCTGACTGTACCTCAACTCACTCACTCTGGGTTTGCCTCCTACTGTGGTTCTTTCTTTCTTTTTTGGCTCCTGTTCCATCTTTGCTTTCCCTCTTAGCCCTTGACACTTTAGACTATCATTTTCACTAATACTGTTTGTTTCTCCTTTCCCAGACAGTGCTACCTCATCTCTTTACCCATTCTTGGTTCACCTGCCTATCAGGAAGTGTTTTACCTTTCAGATTAGGGTGTCAAAATCTCTTTTTGGTCCTTGTTCCCCAGGGGTCTATGCTTACAAATGTGGCTCCCAGGTAGCTAATTCTCTTATAGCTAATGGGGCTCCTTTCTTGGCAAACTGAAATATGCCCCAATTGCCTAAATCTTCTGGACCTTTGTTGTCACTCTCTGCTGCCCTCCAGCGGCTATCAGTAAGATGCAGTAGTGAGAAAGCACTCCAAAGCCTGGCTCTGCCACCTTTTCTTTGGTCTAGGAGGTCCTGTAGTAGTACACTAGGCAGAGTTGCTAACGGAGATGAGATTAGTGTTCAGAACCTTGCAGATTTCACTCAGCCAGCACCAACACAAAAATCTCTGATACTGCTGCTAGCTACTCCCAAGGAAATTGATTGGTGCTGACTTCCCTGTCTTTGACCCTAAAGATGTGACTGCCTCAGATACCCACGGTTCAGGTGTGTGGATACGCATATTCACATTGGGAGACCTCCAGAGTTTCTTAGGCTTGTCTTACTGGAAGAAGCAGAAGCGTGTGCAGTGCCTCAACCTAGCCGGGGCAGCAAGCTGTTCTCATAGGCTACCCAGTTCTCTCAGGAGAAGGCATGAGAGGACTAGGGCAGAAACTGCCAAGCGGCTTACTATGTTATACCCGTTGGCTCTTTGCTCAAGAGCTGAAAGGGAATAGAGTCCTGGCCTCTGAACTGACAGGCCTTTCTATGAAGCTATCTAGAATGAAGCTGGCACTGTACCCATACCAAAGGTTATAGCCATCTTTCTACTGGAAAAAAGGGAAAGAAAAGTTGTTGCGGACTCATGATTCTGGAAAAGGCCCTTTTACTGCCTCCTGAAAATGGTGTTCTATACTCTGATGGAAGTCACTAAGAGGTAAGAGCCCTGTCTCCAGACTGAAGTAAAAAGTACTAAAAAATCAAACATTTGCCGGGCGTGGTGGTGCACGCTTGTAATCCCAGCATTCGGGAGGCTGAGACCGGAGGATCCGGGTTCGCGGCCAGCCTCAGCTACCTAGTGAGGCCCTCCGCAACTTAGTGAGACTCGGTTTCAAAATAAAGAATAAAAAATAGGGCTGGGAGTGTAGCTCGGAGGTAGAATGCCCCTGAGTTCAATCCCCAGTACCGCAAAAAAAAAAAAAAAAAAAAATCAAACATTCGCTAGGCTCTCCATATAACCCAAGACTATGGTATTATAGATTGACAGTAACAATGGATAATAGTGACTTGGGAAACCCACAAGTAAAAGGCCAAACCCAATTTATTTATTTATTCACTTATTTACTAATTTTGTGGCACTAGGGATTGAATTCAGGGGCATTCTATCTCTGAGATATATCTCCAGTCATATTTTATTTTTTTTAATTTTGAAACATGGTCTCACTAAGTTGCAGAGGACCTTTATACATTGCTGCAGGTAGAGGTGAACCTGTAATTCTCCTGTCTCAGGTACCGGGATTATAGGCATGAGCCACCAAACCCAGCTCCGAATATATTTTTCATGAAAAAATATGTCAAAAGCCTACTATTTTGCCTCCTGCTACCCAGAAGGCTGCTGGCAACCACTCCTAACTGAAGGGCCTTCATTCAGTGCCCATTTTCACATATCCACCATTTACATGGGTTTAAGGACCCTAACAGGACCCACAGTTCCTGGCATTCAAGAGGCAGCATTTCCAAACATATATACTGTCTAGAGAGTAGAATCTGCAAAGAAGCTCAGAAGCTACCTCTCTACCAAGCACAACTGTGCAAAGAACCAAGAGTTTGGAGCCTACATTGCTGCTAAGCAGGAATACTTCCCTCTGAGGAAAACCAAAGATCTTGGAAAATATACAGTATAGTTCATCTGACCTTCCAACTACCTTTCAAGAACTCTATCTCTATTAAAAAGTATATAAAAGGGAGTCTACCTCTTATAGGGCTACTGTGGTCTCCATGTGGTTATTATCTACTACTAATGCTCACTCCTTTTCCTGATTCCCAACCTCCTGAAACAATTCCATGAGGACATTAGGAAATTAGACCTTTGAGATGCTAAAATGATTTCTTCCACAGTGAGAGAATAATGAACAGAAAATAACCTTCCAAATGTGCTGTGATGCCATTTGGTTCATTAAATGACTGGGTCTTTTCCTGGAACTTAAATGACATCTTACATGATTTTTCTATACCAAAGAATTATGCTCTGTTTGGGTACTATTTCATGAGATCCTACTGTTCAAAAATGGAGTCTGTGTCAAATCAAAAAGGCCCTAAGGTATAATTTCTGAGCTCACCTCGTCTCCAGTTAAGAAGCTACTGTGAGGTGAGATAGCCTCAGCAGTTTTAAAGTAGAATCTCCTCCTATCATCTAAGTCATTCAGCATATCCCAAAATTTGTTGCATGTTACTGGCAATTCCTTCCACTAGTTTCCTCTGATAGTTTTAGTTGCTAATTTCCCAAGCAAGGTCAGAGGATTCATCTGGTGTGCAGAGGCTGCTGCAGTATCCCATAGCTGAAGACTTATTCACCTGTTCCCTATCTCTGAATATATCGGTCCAGCCTTAGGTTATATGAGGTCAAAGGGCTAGCTCAATGAGGTCTACTCTCAAAATGTTCCTATCTATATTTTTCATAGAGCCAGTCACAGAAGATATTAGCTCTCCCTTGTTTATCGATAGGAGTTATTTCCTATCAGAGCTTCCTTTGATGTTGGAGATATTACCCTGAAGGTTACAAATGTCTGTCAAAACAACTCAGGCAAAATAATCTTATCGAAACAAACAGAAAGCTCTGCTTCCAAAGACCAAAGGGCCACCTTTTGAAGTTAACCATCTTATTTATACCAGGCTGTTAAACCACAGCTAAAAGTCCTTTACTGAAAGCCTGGGTATTAGTGTATTGACTTGGCCTTGCCCTGAGATCTTGCCAGAAGACTCTAAAGCTATCCCTAAAACTGAACAAGACAGCATCAATTAAAAAAAAACCCCAGAATTTGGAAAATGACATCCCCATAAGCACAAGGACTTCTGAAGAATGACATGGGATGAACAGAATGTTGAAAAGGTCACCAGCTTTACAAGCGTGGGCAGTTATATAATGATACAAGTTCTGCAAAGATAGGAACCATGTTTTATTCACTCTACTACACCCACTTCCTATAAGTGTTAGGTATAGGGTTAGATGAATGAATAAATGCTTCTGATTTGGTAGAGTTTATATCTATATCCAAGTGCTTGCTGTACCTATATTAACACAAAATATGGCTTACAGGAACTTCCAGTGGCTCTGAATTAGCACAGAGATCTATGCAGGTGGTCTGATATAATTTCCTCATCTAGCCACCAAGTGCCGTTTGGATATAACAGATCTAGATTACACTTCTGATCTGCCCTTCACACACACACACACACACACACACACACACACATGCTAATATATTGGTGGTATATATGATCTTTATCAAGATAATGTACTCTATGGTTTAAAACAATCCTTGGTCATTGTAATGGTATCCAATTCCATGAGTTACCAAGCTATTTGTTTCTGACTGTGGCACAGATGACTCCCAGTTTTACAAGCCATTATTAAGGCTCATACACAATCTGAAGAGTATTTATACTTCACTGATAGAGGGTTCCCAAACAATTATTTCCATCTTCCTCCAAAAAGAATGTCTCTCTCATAAAAAACTTCCCCTTCTACATATCCCAATACATTTCTTTTTCTCTGAAATGTCTTAGAAACTGCTCAGTAAGTACTTCGGAAAACTACAGACCACCCTCCAAAAACCCAGGTTACATTCTAGCAGGTTCAGGATCAATATTAAGAAGTACATTTGGGAGATGGCTTCCTGTTAACAACTTAATGGGTGTGATGAAAACAGAAGATCTCAGACCACATTTCAGATCTTTAGAGATATGGGTCTGCCCCACTCCCATCCTTACCTCCTATGAAGTCTCCTAGTTAGAGATGGTTTAGAGTGGTTAAAGTGACATGTTAAGAAAGAAACTCTAAGGACTACATAGCATTTTGATACATGTTGTTATCAGACAAAGTCAGGTTTTGATATAACTCTGAGGCTGACATACAAATGATTATTAAGCAGAGTTAAAATTTTTCCATATAAGTCATAACACTAAAAAAGGGGAATGATTCTCTTAGGAAAGACATAATGTTCATTATATGTTGGCAATTTGATTTGAAAACAAAATTTTATTGAATAGGATCATGACAGGATAACCAATAGGGAAGGTATGACATAGGTTTTTTGAGTTATTCTCAACTGGTATTGACTAACTGAAGTAACTGATTTTTTATCTCTATACTTCTCTAACAGGAATACCATCAGAATTTGTTCAACATCCTCAAAGAAATATATAGTTTTTTGTCTTATATCTTATAGTTGTTTTTAAAGCAGGTTAAGCATCCACAATGGAAATGCACTGTGTTTACTTTAGACTGTAGGTTAGAAATTGGGGAATAACTGGCCTAGAGGGAATATCAACAGCTCAATCTAAAAAAAGCCCTAGATATCTTGGGATGTCTTACTGTATAAGAGTCGTTACCAACAAGCTCCATTCAGGAGGTCTGATGCAATGTCACAACCTAGTTCATTCAGCTTTACAAAACTTATGTCTATCGGAAGTAAATAACTGTTTGGACCAAGAAATGGAAGACAATGTGATGTTACTAAGAGGAAGAACACCCTCAAACTTTCCCCTCCTGGTAAAACATGTAAGGTGAACTGTCATAAATTAAATAAATAATGCAAATGATTATTTGGGGGAGTTGGATGTGCTCACAATGAATGTGAATTTCAGAAATGTGAAATGTTTCAGGGTAGCCCACAAAAAGCAGCATTTGATGAGAAGGATGAATGGGACATTAAAAAAAAAAAAAAAAAAAAAAAAAAAAAAAAAAAAAAAAAAAAAAAAAAAAAAAAAAAAAAAAAAAAAAAAAAAAAAAAAAAAAAAAAAAAAAAAAAAAAAAAAAAAAAAAAAAAAAAAAAAAAAAAAAAAAAAAAAAAAAAAAAAAAAAAAAAAAAAGGTCCACAAGGAAACGGAACAGCAGAAAACAAGGACTAAATAAGAGCAATTAGGAAATGTGGGTTTGAAGAGATTCTAATACCTAAAGGAGGAAAAACGGTCTAGATCCTAGTTAAATCAACACCCACCCATATTTTTACACAAAACAAAAATTGGCTCCTTTCTGTACTTGAAATACTTTCTTACCTCATTAATGCTTAACTTTCTTTCAGTTTAATTGTCGACCTTTTCCATGAAATAGTTTACAACTATTCATGCTCACAAAGGTCTCTTCATGGTCTCTTTTTGCACTTACAGATATAATCTGGCTCCTGATTTGCATTGTTTATATGCAAGTCTTAGATCCCAGTTAAAGTTGGAGTTTATTTCCCTATTTCTTGAATTTGTGCTGACCTTGTGGCTAGCTCTAGGCAACAGAATATGATGGAAGTGATGGTTTGCTAGATCCAAGTGTAGGCCTCAAGGAGTTTGCACATTTCTCTTGCTCTCTTGGAATCCTGAAGAGAAGCATATGAATAATCCTAGATTAGGCTGCTAGTGGGTAAGAGATTGCAAGGAGCAGAGAAGAATCCATCTAGTTAAGGCATGCTAGACCAGCCAGTCTTTTACCTACTTAGCAGCTGACCTCAAAGCATAACTGAGTTCAGATGAACCAATTGTAAATTGTTTATCCGTAGAAGTCTGAGTTTAATAAAGTTTCTTATTTTAAGTCAATTTATCATGTAGTTATGTAGTAAAAGCTGCTGAAATGATTGAAGTATAATGATTGCTTCATATCTGTAATGTAATACTTATCACAGTGTGCCTTATATTAGAATCAAGTATTTGCTGTTCACCCTTTTGCTTCTGGAAGGCAGAAATTAT
>PVLC010038439.1:0-14756 GCA_004027655.1 Graphiurus murinus | reverse complement strand
TCCTAGTAAAACACACACACACACACACACACACACACACACACACACACACACACACACAAAATAAAATAGGGCTGGGCATATAATTCAGACCTGGATTTTTAAAAAAGTCATTTTACAATACAACAACAAAAAAGTTATTTTAAGCAGGTTGTGGTGGTGGGCATCTGTAATGGGAGGCTGAGACACGAGGGTCACAGAAACTTAGTGAGGCTCTGAGCAAGTTAGACCCTGTTTTGAAATAAAAAATGAAAGGGCTGAGGAGCTGGGTGTGGTGGTGCACACCTGTAATTCCAGTACTTGGGAGGGTGGCCAGCATTCTTCTTACCATTTCATTTAGAGATGGGGGTCTCACGAAGTTGCCCAGCCTTGCCTTGAACTCATGATCCTCCTGCCTCAGCCTCCCAAATGGCTGAGATTACAGGTACACACCCCTGCACAGGCCACTGGCCAGAAGTCTTACACTCACACCTGTGGGTTGGGAGGTGCCCAAGGCCAGTGGCCCTTAGTGCTCAAGTGTGCCCTTCAGCTCACTGAGTTCACAGTCTCGGCCCGGCAGGTCCCCTAGGACCGCAGCCACTTGCTGAGGTCACACCAAGTCTCTCTGCAGTGATGAGTTGTGCATGGTCTGGATTTCAGAATTTATTTATTTTGGTACTGAGGATAGAACCCAGGGGCATTCTACCTCCGAGCTATACCCCCAGCCCTATTTTATGTTTTATTTGGAAACAGGGTCTCACTAAGTCGCTAAGGCTGGCTTCGAATCTGCTATCCTCCTGTCTCAGCCTCCCAAGTACTGATATTATATGTGTGCATCACCATACCCGGCTTGAATTTTGGATTTTAGATTCTTGTCTCTATTGGAGTTACTGGCTCTGAGATAAATTATATGAAATTTGTACCCTAGATCTTTGGGACCGTGACCAATGGTGCCTGGGTCCTGTAGGCTGGAGCATGCCAAAGTTCCTCTTGTTTCAAAATAGCTCTTATTGACTTATGGAGAATCAGCAGGTCTCTCTCTCTCTCTTGATTGGGGATTGAATTTAGGAGTACCTCTGACCTACACACCCAGTCCTATTATTTTATTTTTTATTTTTTTCAGTACTGGGGATTGAACTCAGGGGCATTCTACCTCCGAGCTACACCCCCAGCCCTATTTTTTTTTCTTTATTTTGAAACCAGGTCTCACTAAGTTTCGGAGTGCCTCACTAGGTAGCTGAGGCTGGCCTCGAACCCAGATCCTCTGGTCTCAGCCTCCCAAATGCTGGGATTACAAGCGTGCGCCACCACGCCCGGCTTTATTCTTTATTTTGAAACCGGGTCACGCTAAGTTGCGGAGTGCCTCACTGGGTAGCTGAAGCTGGCCGCGAACCCAGATCATCCGGTCTCAGCCTCCCGAATGCTCTATTTTTTTTTTTTTTTTTTTTGAAACAGAGTCTCAGTGGCAGAGGGCCTCACTAAATTGCTGAGGCTGGATGGGAACCTGAGATCCTCCTGTCTCAGTCGGCCAAGTACTGGGATTACAGGCGTGTGCCACCGTACCCAGCTTATTTTTTATTTTGAAACAGGGTGAGCCGGGCGTGGTGGCGCATGCTTGTAATCCCAGCATTCGGGAGGCTGAGAACGGGAGGATCCGAGTTCGCGGCCAGCCTCAGCTACCTAGTGAGGCACTCCTCAATTTAGTGAGACTCGGTTTCAAAATAAAGAATAAAAAATAGGGCTGAGGGTATAGCTCGGAGGTAGAATGCCCCTGAGTTCAATTCCCAGTACCGCAAAAAAAAAAAAAAAAAAAAAAAAAAAAGAAACAGGGTGTCTCTAAGTTGCTGAGGCTGCCCTTGAACCTGCCATCCTCCTGTCCCAGCCTCCTGGGTACTGGATTACAAGCGTGCATCCAGCTCCCTCCATCCCTCCTTTTCTTGCCCTTTCCTTTAGGTGGCCTTGCCCTCTGCCAGCTGCAGCTATCAGTCAGCGAGGCCAAGAATGTCGTAGATGCTCTGTGTTTAGCAGGATTGGGCTCCAAATAGAGGGTGGCCTGGGGAAGCCCTGTGGCCATCCTGGCTTTCTGGATTGGTTTTGTCCTCTGAACGAGGAATGGCTTGTTTCATACCCTCGGGCCACACGGGGTCTCAATCACACACACCCCCGGACACGCAGCCTTACCTTGGCACTCACATCTGACACCCCCAGACCTCACCATGCTACTGATTATGTTTCCTGTGTCGTGAACATTTACTCTTCCACCAGCTCGAGTGGCATAAGCTCAGAATATTAGGGTGTTGGCACAGGTATAGCTGGGCTTGGAGTTCAAGCTGTGCCACTGGGGCCCTGTCTCTGTCCTCTTTCTCTGGCTTTGTACTGTGTGGGTCTGTTTGGTGTCCCTCTCAGGAAGCTCCTCTTTTCACTGGGCAGCAAAGGGACCCTGTAGCTCTAAGAGCCCAGGATCACCTTTAAAGCTCCAAAGAGAAACAGAGAGCAAGTGTGTGTGTGTGTGTGTGTGTGTGTGTGTGTCTGTGTGTGTGTCTGTGTGTCTGTGTGTCTGTGTGTGTGTGTTTAACGGCTCTAGCAAAAGTACTGGGGCGAACCAGGCATGGTGGCACACACTTGTAATCCCAGTACTTGGGAGGCTGACACGGAAGGATCCGGGTTTGCAGCCAGCCTCAGCTACTTAGTGAAGCCCTCTGCAACTTAGTGAGACACTGTTTCAAAATGAAGAATAAAAAATAGGACTGGGGGTATAGCTCAGAGGTAGAATGCCCCTGAGTTCAATCCCCAGTACCGCAAAAAAAAAAAAAAAAAAAAAAAAAGTCCTGGGGCTAAATCTGATAAGTCATTTGGGCCACATGTTCATTCCTGTGGCCAGGAAACAGGAAACAGAAGGCTCTGACTGGCCGGGCCAGAGTCCCCTGTCCACTGCCATGAGTGGTGATGGTTGGTCCCATGTAAACTAGCTTTTGTCCACAGCATGCGATGCTGGGGACACCAACCTGTCTGCTGGGCCTGTGTGCTGTCGAGTCATTCTTTCACCTGGAGCATATTCGTTCATGAACTAACCTTAATTGAGCACAAGCGGTGTGCTGGGTGCTACCCCGGGCTCCGGGGATTCAGCAGTGAACGAGAGGGCCCTGTGCTCTGGGAGCTGACCTTCTGGGCGAGATAGACCCTAAACAAACAACTAAGTGAATCTGTACTTTGTAGCCAGTGGTAAGTGCTGCGGAGGGCCTGGAACCAGGGGAAGGAGGGTGGGAGTTCTGGGTGAGGAGTGGGACGCTGTTCTGAGAGGAGGCTGAAGGGAGTGAGCTGAAGGGGTGGGGGGAATCCCAGGTGGAGTTAACCACAAGGGCAAGGCCACCAGCCAGGGGTTGCAGGGCGTGTTCGGTTCATTGGGATACTGGAGGATTCTTGGGCACAGGTGCAGACCCACACTCACACCACGGGGTGCCTCGGGGCTTACTTAGGAGCACGGGATCCAGAGCATTTGACACAAGCTGTGTGGCCTTGGTCAGGTGACCTAACCTCCCTGCGCTCAGTCTTCTCTTCTCCAAGATGGGGTCAGTAATGGAACGGAGTCCACAGGGTGATGATGAGGATTAAATGAGCTGGGATGTGACATGGTTAGGACTGCGCCTGACACAGAGCAGTAACTTGATTATTGTTAGTTCCCCATCTTTTTTTTTTGTGGTACTGGGGATTGAACTCTGGGGCATTCTACCTCTGAGCTATACCCCCAGCCCTATTTTTTATTCTTTATTTTGAAACCGAGTCTCACTAAGTTGTGGAGTGCCTCCTAGGTAGCTGAGGCTGGCCGCGAACCCGGATCCTCCCGTCTCAGCCTCCCGAATGCTGGGATTACAAGCGTGCGCCACCACGCCCGGCTAGTTCCCCATCTTTGAAACACTCATCCAAGCCAGGCGTGGTGGCACAGGCTTGTAATCCTGGTACTTGGGAGGCTGAGACAGGAGGATCACAGGTTCAAGGACAGTCTCAGCAAGTAGTAAGACTCTCATCGACCTAGTGAGACCCTGTTTCAAAATGAAAATAAAATAGGGCTGGGAGTGTAGTTTGGAGGCAGAATGCCCAGGTTCAATCCCCAGTGCCACAAAAAAGGAGAGAAAAGAAACATTCATCCACACTCCTGTCTGTACTCTGTCCAGCTCTCTCCTCCCACCTTCTCTCACTATAGGGCCACACACCCCTTTGTAGCATAGGCCTGATCCCGGATCCCTATTCTGGTCTTTCCCTTCCTCTCTCAGGACCCTGTGGAGCCTACTTCCGCTGTCAGAATGGCAGGTGCATCCCCCCGAGCTTGGTGTGCGATCGCTGGGGCATGGACAACTGTGGTGACGGCAGTGACCAGGGCTCTGGGCCACCGGCCGACTGCAGAGGTCAGTGACTGACGGGTGCAGCTTGGGCCCCCAGGGACAGGGCCGGAGGAGTGGTGGGGTCCAGTCCAGATTAGGAGCCTGAGGGTCAGAGCAGTGAGAGCTATACAGATTCTGGGGAGGACCTAGTTCCGCTGCTTCCTGGCGATGGTTTAGTGGTGGGGATTCTTCCTAAGTGGGACCTGGCACAGAGGCCCAAGACATCAGAAGGAGAGGTGCTCTGCCTAGCTAGACCCTGGGGGCCTCAGTCCTGGGTGACTGCTACCTGGCTCTCATGTAGCTAGAAGGTAAAATGCCCTGGATAGCCAAGCGGGGTGGTGCATGCCTGTAATCCCAGTACTTGGGAGGCTGAGACAGGAGGCTTGCAAGTTCACAGCCAGCCTCAGCAACTTGGGCCCTCTGCAACTTAGTGAGACCCTATTTCAAAATGAAAAGATAAAACAGGCTAGGGGTATAGCTCAGAGGTAGAATGCCCCTGGGTTCAATCCCCAGTACCAAAAAAAAGAAAAAGAAGAAAAAAACCAAAGCTGTCAGTGGTATACCATAGGGAAAGGGCCTAGTCCAAAGCCTGGTGCGTGGCACACAGCTGATGCTCCACACATGCATGTCCATCCCCTTCTTAAGAAGTAGCTCTATTTATTTTTTGGTGGTGGGGATTGAACCCAAGGGCATTCCACCTCTGAGCCACACTCCCAGCCCTTCTATTTTTAAAAAATTTTATTTATTTATTTATTATTTTTTTGTGGTACTGGGGATAAAACCCAGGAGCATTCTACCTCTGAGCTACACCCCGAGCCCTATTTTTTATTCTTTATTTTGAAACAGGGTCTCACTAAGTTGCAGAGGGCCTCACTAAGTAGTTGAGGCTGGCCGTGTACTTGGATCCTCAGGTCTCGGCCTCCCAAGTACTGGGATTACAAGTGTGCCTGGCCCTTTTAATTTTGAAATAGGGCCTTTCTAAGTTGTTGAGGGCCTTGCCAAGTTTCTGAGACTGGCTTGAACCTGCGAGCCTCCTGTCTCAGCCTCCCAAGTATTGGAATCCCACATGTGACACCACACCTGGCCAGTAGTTCCATTTATAAACCTTGGGACCTGCAGTGAGCTCGAGTCCTCTCTTCAGTTCCACTGTGTGACCTTGTGTGTGCAAACAGGAAATGCTAAAATGAGCGCAGTGAGGAGGTCTTGCAAGGACTGAATGAAACGTAGCCGAGTCCCAGATGGGGCGATTCCCAGCGGACTGGTTCTATCATTGCACACTGCAGGTCCCTCTCTGGTGCCCAGCCGGACAGGCAGCATGGATGGCGACACCTCCAAGCCCCTGACTCTGTCCCTGGCTCTTGGGTCCTCAGCCCCTCTCTGGACTGCAGCCAAGAGGAGCCCCCCAGTGGGCAGGGATCCCACCCGACAGGATGCAGCTCTGGAAGGCAGGTGGCAATGACCCTCTCCTACTCTCCCACTGGATTCACACCTGCCCTTGTCCAGGCACTGGGGCTGGGGCACTGGGCCTAGGCTAAGTGGACTCCCTTTCCTTCTGCAGGTCCCTGGTTACAGGGGCTGGCCCTGGCCTCCATACTGCTCCTGGCCTCAGCTGGCCTCCTGTTGGGCCTCCTCTGGTGCTGTTGCTCCTGGGGCTGGTTGACCTGGCAGCCTGGTACCTGCGGCCTCCACCTCAGACACAGCATGGCCGGCACCAGCTGCTGCACGTGTCCTGTTCGGGTGGCCCCTGGCGGGCTGAGCAGGCCAGCCTTCCAGGATCGGGGAGGCCATCCCTAAAGAGGCTGCAGTGCAGTGGAGGGAGAGTGGCCTGGGGTAGAGACCAGCCCCAAACCCCTGGCCTCTGTCTGACCTTGGGCACTTACCCCCAAGACTCAGCCTGTGCCTCTGGAAAACAGGACCCGTCCTGAGCCCTGGTTGTGGCGAGGGCCACGGGAGGTCGAGGCCCCTGGCCGGCAGGGGTGGGTCATGGTGGTGCTGGCTGTTGGAAGTCTGCTGGATCAGGGAAGGGTGCCACTTCCATGCCCAGGGCGGGGAGAGGGGCCTCACTGTTCCTATGCAGCCCCATTCTCAGCACCACTGAGTCAAGTCCTAGTCAAAGACACAGGAGACACTGGTGCGGTGACACAATCCCAGTACTTAGGAAGCTGAGACAGGCGGATCACAAATTTGAGGCCAGTCTCAGCAATTTAGCCAGGCCCTCAGCAACTTAGTGAGACCCTCTCTCGTGAGACCCTGTTTCAAAATAAAGAATAAAAAATAGGGCTGGGGGTGGAGCTCGGAGGTAGAATGCCCCTGGGCTCAATATCCAGTACTGCAAAATAAACAAATAAAATAAATAAATAATAAAATAAAATGGGTTAGGGGTATTGCTTGGAGGTAGAATGCCTCTGGGTTCAATTCTCAGTACCCCCCCCCACACACACACATGCATGAACGCACACACAACACAGGAAAGCTCTGGCGGGGATAGCACCGTTTATTAAGAAAAATCAAGACAAAGACCACAGGAGGGTCCCCTTCTGGACCCAGAGGCCAGGTGTCCCAACGCTAGATCCAGGGGGTGGCTGTCATCTCCCCTCCTCTCCTTCCAGTCAGGGGTCTCAGCTTCCCCCGCCCAAGGCACTGGCTCTTTCTGACCAGGGCTCCCCCAGTCCCCTGGGCCTTCACCTCCAGATGGGTGGGGGGTGTGGCCTGGCACGGGCGGGAGACCTCTCAGTGCTGGGTGCTGCCTGGAGCAGCTCCTGGTAAGAGTTGGCGGGGTTTCCCTTGCAGCCCGCAAGGGCAGGGGCCTGGGCTGTGTGCTGGGGGCTGGAACGCAGGCCGGAGGGCTGGGTGGGAGGGGAGGCGGCCAGGGCAGGTGCCTGGCTGCCTGGGTGGAGGAGGCAGGGCAGGGACAGGGCTGGTGGGGAAGGGTGAGCTGCCTTCTGTTCCCGAGCTGGGCCCTAGAGAGCTTTCCCAGCCCAGAGCCGGTGGCCAACGCCCTGTGACACCCGCTCTTTCAGGTAGCCAGTGGGGCGCCTGCTGGTAAGATGAGATTGGCTCTCACAGGATGAGGACTGCTCCCGTTTCAGCAGCCCAGCTCTACTTTGGGGAGCCCCGTTGGGCTGTCCTACTTGCCCTGCCCACCAGCTGGCGGCTTTGCCCGCGTATGTGCAGGGAGGTGTGTGCCCACCCTCCAATCCAGCCCAGGGCAGTAGCAGCAAAGCGTGGCATCGCCTCAATTTCTTACAAAAAAATCCATCCTCATAATATTAATAATAATATACTCCACATGGTTGGGCTGGGGCGCTGCCCAGGAGTCCGTGGGGGGCAGGCGAGTGCCTATGAGGGGCAGGGGCGCGTGTTGGCCCCTGCCTGGGCTCGGTGCTGTAGGTCCAGGGGCTGTGGGGGCGGTGCGCCGGGCCGGGCGGAGTGCAGCACCAGGTTCTTGATACAGCCCGTGATGCCCGAGGAGAACCTGCCCCCGGTCAGTGCGGCCACGTCTGGAGCTCCACCTGCAGGAGCCAAGCAAGGAGGCCTGTGGGCTCCAGAAGCATAACAGGCCAGGGGCACCGGCTCCGCAGAAGTGCCTATCCTTCCCCAGCCCCAGTACTGAGGAACAGCTCAGGCCCACACTGCATGGAGGCCAGCAGTGGACTTACCAATGTAGACGCTGCCCTTGGTGTTGACCGCCACATTAGGGCCCGGGGACTGGCCGCTGACCAGCTCCTCACCGTCGACCTGGATGGAGCCTCTCCGGCCCTCTCTGCAGTGGAACTGGGTCAGGCCCCTCACCCGGAACTGCCACCCTTCCCGGCCCAACCACAGAACCCAGCCCTTTGACACTGAGACTCCAGGCAGATAAGTCCACCCTTGGCTCTTCCTTCCTTCTTTTTTTTTTTTTTTGCGGTACTGGGGATTGAACTCGGGCATTCTACCTCCGAGTTACACCGCCAGCCCTATTTTTTTTTTTTTTTTTTGGCGGTACTGGGGATTGAACTCAGGGGCATTCTACCTCCGAGCTATACCCCCAGCCCTATTTTTTATTCTTTATTTTGAAACCGAGTCTCACTAAGTTGCAGAGTGCCTCACTAGGTAGCTGAGGCTGGCCGCGAACCCGGATCCTCCAGTCTCAGCCTCCCAAATGCTGGGATTACAAGCATGCGCCACCACGCCCGGCTTCCTTCCTTCTCTGGATGAGAGATCTGGCCCTATAAACCCAGCTTCTAAGCTCCCCTACATTTCCTCTGTCCTCTTGAGTACTGGCCCACCCCAGGGGAGTACGGCATGCCCCTGGGCTCTGCTCTCTCTGGTGAGTCTCACCCAACTCTGTCTCCCAGAGCTCAGTGTCTGCCTCCCTATCTGTAGCGGGAGGGGAGGGGCGTCCTGTCCCCTGCATAGCTGTGGGCCCCCTCCTTGGTTCCGGGCCAGGCATCCTTACCGCAGCGCTGTCACCCGATGCCACTCGCCATCGTTGATGGGGTCCTCAGAGACAAGGCGGGCCTCCCCACTGCCCAGCTGGTAGCTGCAGTGACACAGGCCCACGGACGTTGAGCTGGGTAGGCCCCGACGTGCAAGGAGGCTGGGGTGCTGAGGGGCCAGGGAAGGGAGAGGAAGGCCGGGTGCCCTGACCCACCTGAAGACAAGGTGTCCATCCTGCAGCCCCAGGCTGATGAAGTCCTTGCCCCGGCCAGCCTCGCCCACCTCCTGCCAAGGAAGCACAGGGTCTGTAGGATCTCCGGCCTATAGAGGGAGGTCCTCAATGGCTGTAGTGTCCACTGTCCCCTCTCCCAGTGCCCTGGCCACCAAGAGGCCCTCCTCCTGCCCCAGGAAGCTGGAGACTCAGGGCAGATGCCCACTCACCACGCCCTGCCAGAGCAGGAGGCCGCTGGCTGTGCTCGTGCGAACCTCCAGCTCCACAGTCTCGGGCACTTCGGGCAGGCTGCAGGGGAGGGGCGAGTGAGAAGACACAAGTCTGAGATCCCTGTCCTCCCCCCTGGGCCCCCAGACTCTCCCAACCAACACCCATCTCACCTCCTGGAGAAGATGCTGCTGGGGAGGGCTAGGAAGCCGTCGTCATGGAAATAGGCGCCGTACTGTCCAGGGGCGTCTGTAGGGAGTAGACGGCGTCTCACTGCCCCTACGTTAGTCTCCCTGACCCCCGCCTCCACTCCACTACTGGGGGCTTGGAACCTGTGGTTCCTGGACACCCAGAGGGGCCCTCAACAGAATCCAGGGGCCTGTGTGCTTGGGTGGGAAATTACATGTCTATCTCCACTTGCTTCTCACGGACATAAGTGGTTCTTTCAATTATGGATGTAGGTAACTAATCAACGTAGTGGTAGTGGGGCATGTGACTTTGTCACTATTTACTTACTTATCACGTGATAGCAGTTGCAAATTTCTTTTTTGAAAATATTTCAAAATATTGTTTATGTTCATGACTGTTTTGAAAATGGTGACAGCTATTAATATCACCACTATACTTTGTTGTTGTTGTTTTTTTTTTGCGGTACTGGGGATTGAACCCAGGGGCATTCTACCTCTGAGTTACACCCCCAGTCCTATTTTTTATTCTTTATTTTGAAACAGGGCCTCACTAAGTAGCTGAGGCAGGCCATGAACACAGATCCTCTGGTCTCAGCCTCCCAAGTACTGGGATTACAAGCGTGTGCCACCATGCCCAGCTCGACACCTTGTTATTTAATTTAAAAAAATTTTGGTACTTGAGATTGAACGCAGGGGCATTCTACCTCCAAGATACACTTCCAGCCCAATTTTATTTTTATTTTGAAAGAGAGTTTCACTAGGTTGATGAGAGTCTCACTATTTGCTGAGGCTGGCCTTGAACCAGCAATCCTCTAGTTAGCCTCCCAAATACTGGGATTACAGGTGTGCACCACCATACCTGGCACACCTTGTTATTTAACATGTGAATAATGAAGCACATATATTATAAATCTAAAAAATATTTTGGTAACTTTCTTTCAGTCTAATGGGTTGCATGTTTTTTTGTTTTTGTGGCACTGGGGTTTGAATCCAAGGGAATTCTACCTCCGAGTTACAGCCTTAGCCATATTTTATTTTTATTTTGAAATAGAGTCTCTGTAGGTTAATGAGAGTCTCACTATTTGTTGAGGCCATCCTCAAACTTGCAATCCTCCTGTCTCAGCCTCCCAAGTACTGGGATTATAAGCGTGTGGCACCACGCCCAGCTGTGTTTTATTTTATGCAGCAGACAAGATCCAGTCGGTGACCCTCATCCCTGTTTGCCATGCTCTATATAGTTTTAGCTCTGAATGTCCTCCACCCACTGAAACCCTTCAAGGCTGGCCTCAAACCCACAATCCTCCGTCTCAGCCTCCCATGTACTGGGACTTCAGGCATGAGCCATCACGCCCGGCCTGCCTTACTCATTTTACATTTACTCTCCCAGGGCATTGTTGGGTACACAATAAATGTTTGTTGACTGCATAAGTAGAGAAGAGGAAATCAAGGTCAGAGGGTCTCAAAGGCTGCCAATGGCCATGGGGTAGCACCCAGGTCTGCGTTCTTCTTTGTTCTGTGTCCCCTTCCAAAAGCCTGTTTTGCTTAGAGGCCAGAATGGAAGGTGTGGAGGCACAAGCCCACTCGCTCCCACGGCCGGCCACAGCGAGTACGTACCGTTGCCCCCACTGCCTTCCAGATGCCAATCAGACTCCGCTACGCCAAGTCCAGAGCCTGTGGGGGAAGTGGGGTTCAAGTGGTGTGGTGGGACAGACACCCGGGGTGCTGTGTCCAGCCCCAGGCCCCAAGCGGGAGGTGAGAGGAGCAGGCCTGGGTACCTTGTTGGCAGCGTGGGCCAGAGAAGCCAGGGAGGCAGAGGCAGTGGGTGCCCCGGCACGTGCCCCCGTGCAGACAGGGCTCTCGGAGCTGGCAGGGGTTCTCCTCATGCTCGCAGAGGTCTCCTGCGGGCAGGGCGGAGGTGGGTGAGTGGACGGGTGGGGTGGGGGAGCCCCGCGCCCTGGGCCGCTCTCGCACCTTTGAAGCCGTCTGCACACAGGCACTGGAACTCATACTCGCCGGCGGGCATGCAGGTGGCACCGTTGCGGCAGGGCTGGCGCTCGCACGGGGAGCTGTCGTAGCACTGCCCGACAGCCCGGCTGCCCAGGAAGCTGTAGGTGAGGTCCAGCCGCTTGCCATTCACGGACACCTGTGGGCACAGGGACACTGAGGGGCTAAAGGGATGTAGGAGGCAGAGGTCCGGGTGGGCAGCTAGGAGCCAGGTGGGAGCCTGTGTGGTGACACGAGAGCCTAAGTGTGGGAGGGAGCGTGGAACTGCGTGCCTGCGTGTGCGTGTGCGTGTGCGTGTGCTGGGAACACCCATCCATGTGGTCAGTCCTCAGCATGACCCTTCAGAGTGGGTGCTGTTATCTGCACTTGAGGGAGGAGGAAGCCAAAGCTCCAGACAAGCATGTGTGTGTGTGTGTGTGTGTGCGCGCGAGCATGTGTATAAGTGTCCAGCCTGGTTTACGCCCCTCCCCTCCCCTCCCCTGGGAGACTACTCCTCACCTCGCCCACGCAGCCTCGGAAGTGAGCGCTCACGTTGGTGGCTGGGGGCAGCTGCACAGAGGGCTCTACGCCACCCAGGTAGAGGAGGGTGTGCAGGTTGAGGCCCTGGCTCTTGCCGGGCGAGGAGCGCAGCACGGGGCGCCCTCCGTTCACCCGCAGGCTGCCATCCTTGTTGAGGCGCTCGGCAGACACGCGGTGCCAGCGGCCCAGGGCCAGGGGCTCCGGGCTGCGCAGCAGAGCCAGCCCTGGGGAGAGTGCCAGGTAGGGTCAGACACCCGGGGACTTCCCCTGTCCTCCCACATGCAGGACTCCCGATAGCCTTCGGGGCCTCCCGATGAGGAACCCAAGGCTAAGGGGTCACTTGTAGTCACATGCAGAACAGGGGACTTTAGGTAGTTCATTTATTTTTTTTGTGGGGCTAGGGATTGAACTCAGGGTGTTCTACCTCCAAACCACACCCCTAGCCCTATTTTATATTTTATTTGAAACAGAGTTGCTGAGACTAGCCTCTAGCCTGCAATCTTTCGGTCTCAGTCTCCCAAGTATTGGGATTACAGGTATGTACCACCACACCCAGTTCCTGAATTAATTTCTCTCTCTCTCTCTTTTTTTTTGCAGTACTGGGATTGAACCCAGGGGCATTCTACCTCTGAGCTACACCCCCAGTCCTATTTTTTATTCCTTATTTTGAAACAGGGTTTCATTAAGTTGCGGAGGGCCTCACTAGGTAGCTGAGGCTGGCCTTGAACACAGATTCTTCTGTCTCAGCCTCCCAAATGCTGGGATTACAAGCGTGTGCCACCATGCCCAGCTCCCAGCCCTATTCTTTATTTTGAAATAGGGTTTCACTAAGTCGTGGAGGGCCTAAGTAGCTGAGACTGGCCATGAACCGGGATCCTCCAGTCTCAGCCTCCCAAGTACTGGGATTACAAGTGTGTGCCATCCCACCCATCTTTTCTGAATTCATTTCTTAGCACCTCCCTGGATATGGAAAGCCAGGACAGGCACAGAGCTGAGCACCCAGAGGCTCTTCTGTACTTGGTGCTCAGTACTTACCTGATCCCAACTCATAGCGGAACTCCAGGTGGCCGCCAACCATTGCCAGGGACACGAAGTCTTCCACGGGCTCTGGCTTCCCCCCGCTGAACAGCAAGATCCCGTCAGGTGCCAGTGGCTTGAACTCAACGTCTAGGCGCAGCTCGTGGTGCGTGTTGGTGAGGGCAGGCAGCGCCAGGTAGGAGCCGACGCCCGACATGGAGGGAGTGGTCACCGTCACACCTGTAACAGCCACAGCTGAGCTGAGGGCAGCAGAGACCCAGGTGGGACCCGACTCCTCGGTCTTCCCTGGGAGCCCTACGCATCTCTCTCCATCCCAGAGGCTCAGGACCAGGCAGCCATCAGCTGTCGCTGCCCCGGAGCCCCCTGGCCTCAGTCCTGCAGATCAGGCTGTGGGGTTCTTCCTGGGGACCTTACGTCAGGGATTCAGGCTGGGAGCGTAAGGGGGCATGGCCAGGTGATTTTGACATCTTCTGGCTGGGCAATGACTTTGTCACTCGGAGGGCCCCAAGCATCGTCCTCAGTCTTGACGCAGACCCCACGGGCTCCCACTTCCCCCCACTCACCTTCCTCACACCTCGCCCCCGAGCGGCCCAGGTGGCAGCGGCAGGTGTAGCCTCGGCCATCGGGCCGGTTCACACAGGTGGCGTCGGGCCCACAGGCCTCTGGGGAGCACAGAGGCCAGTGAGGACACTGAGGCGGCTCAGGAGATGGGGACCTGGTCCTTGGGTCATTAGGACCAGGCCAAGCCAGACTGGGGGCCTCCGGGGAAGTGGGGGAGGCACGGATCAGAGTAGGCATAGGGCCAGAGAGGCGGGCAGGGGGACAGCCAGGGGGTGAAGGAACGATCTGTGTCCTTGGCTTTTTCTTTCTTTTTTTTTTATTGTGGTACTGGGGATTGAACCCAGTGACATTCTACTTCTGAGTTATATCCCCAGTCCTATTTTATTTTTATTTTGAAACAGTGTCTTACTAAGTTGCTAAGGCAGTCTTTCTTTCTTTTTTTTTTTTTTTTGTGGCACTGGGGATTGAACCCAGGGACATTCTACCTCTGAGCTACACCTCCAGCCCTATTTTTTATTCTTTATTTTGAAATAGGGTGTCACTAAATTGCATAGGCCCTCACTAAGTAGCTGAGACTGGCTGTGAACCTGAGATCCTCCTGTCTTAGCCTCCCAAGTACTCGGATTACAAGTATGCACCACCATGCCTGGCTTAAGGCAGTCTTTCAACCTGTGATCTTCCTGTCTCAGTCTCTCAAGTACTGGGATTATAGGTGTGTGCCACCATGCCCAGCTTTTTTTGGGGGGTACTCAGGATTGAACCCAAGGACATTCTACCTCCAAGTTATACCCCCATTGAGCCTTTTGTGTGTGTCTGGGGTATTGGGGATTGAACCCAATGACATTCTACTTCTGAGCTATACCCTCAGCCCTACTTTATTTTTTTTTATTATTATTATTATTTTTAAATTTATTTATTTATTTTTCATCTTTCCCTTATTTGGTGCATTGTAATTACACATCTTTGTTAGGTACAAGCTAGTATAGGTAAAGACATCAATGCACACATTTCTTATTTTTTTAATTTTTAAGTTTTTTTTTTTTTTGCGGTACTGGGGATTGAACTCAGGGGCATTCTACCTCCGAGCTATACCCCCAGCCCTATTTTTTATTCTTTATTTTGAAACCGAGTCTCACTAAGTTGCGGAGTGCCTCACTAGGTAGCTGAGGCTGGCCGCGAACCGGGATCCTCCGGTCTCAGCCTCCCGAATGCTGGGATTACAAGCGTGCG
>PVLC010038438.1:0-14793 GCA_004027655.1 Graphiurus murinus | reverse complement strand
GGTGGGGGGCTTTTTTTTTTTTTTTTTTACCCATCTTTATAAGCTTTGGCTCCTTCTTGCCACTCAGTCCTGGTCAAATGTCACCTCATCCCAAAGGTCTTTCTTGACCACTCACTCCCCTTCATATCATCATTCTACTGTGGTTTCTTTGCTTTTTGGGTAGACTTTGTGTTTTGGGGGGCAGTTTTAGGTACACAGCCAAACTTTGAAAGGTATAGAAAGTTCCCATGGGAACCCTGCTCCCTGCATGCTCCCTGACCACCACCCTCCGCCCTTCTCCATTTGTCACAACTGATCGATCAGCCCACATGGACATCATCGTCACCCAAAGCCCATAGCTGATTGCAGGTTTCACTCTTGGTGCCGTACATCCCATGGGTCTGGACCATTTTGTAATCACTCAAATCCACAATCACAGAATCTTACAGATTAGTTCCATCCTCCCTCCCCCACCTGCTGGCAATCACTGATCACTTAATATATATGTTATATGTATAGATGCATATGTTATGTTATATATATATATGTTATATAGTTGGAATCCTATAGTAAATAGGATGTTATGTTTTATATATATATATATATATATATATATATATATATGTTATATAGTTGGAATCCTATAGTAAATAGCCTTTTTCAGAATAACTTCTTTCCCTTAGTAATACGTTCCCCCACCCCCCAGAGATTGGACTCGGGAGCATTCTATCCCCCAAGCTACACCCCTCAGACCTTTTTTACTTACTTTTTCACTAAGTTGCTGAGGGTATTACTAAATTGCTAAGACTGGCTTTGAACCTGTAATCTTCCCAAGTACTGGAATTACAGTCGTGTGCCACCACTCCTGGCAGTAATATGCTTTTAAGTTTCCTCTGTGTCTTTTCATGGTTTGGTAGCTCATTTCTTTTCAGCACTGAATAATATTCCATTATCTGGACGTACCATCGGTGACCTATCCATTCACCCCCTGAAGGACATCCCGGATGCTTCCAAGTTTTGGCAATTATCAATAAAGCTGCTCTAAACCGTGCATGCAGGTTGGTTGTGTTTTCTTCCTTGCACTTCAGTTGCCACCTGACATTTTTGTCCACTGTGTATTTTTTTTCTTCCCTCCGGAAATGTCCACTGCATAAGAGCAGAGGAACTTCTCTCTCGCCCACACGTGTATTGTCTAGGACAGTGCCTGCCTAGGCCGGTCTGTTCCATGAATGCTGCCAAAAAGTCTGTGGCAGCTTCTGCTCCGGGAGACCGGGAGACGGAGAGCTGCCAGCTGAGCCGTCCCAGGGCTGCCAATCTTCTCTCCCGTCACTTCAGATGTGTTGTGACCACCAGCACACGCCGCCCAGAACGGGGCTCGGGAATGTGGGGAGCTCCTGAGGGTGACAGCTTGCGGGAGGGAGCCGAGGGCCACTTGTCCGTCTGCCAGGCACAGGTTGTGGAATCAACACCAGCCCCCCCACCCTCTGGGGGAAGAAAGCAAACCAGGACCCGGAAAGAAGGGAAAATATAGAAGCAGGCTGTGATCATGGATGGGTAATTCTTACAACTACTATTGATAACGTTGTGTAGGTAACCGGAATGCGTCCTTCATCGCTGTGAGCTAGATTCCTACTCTGGCAGTAGCGGCTAGTGTGATGGAGCTTTGCCCAGGCTGGCTGCAGGCTTTCAGTGAAAACTGTGCTTCTGGGAGTCCGCACAGCAGCCTCTGGAATGGGTGCTGATATGGTCATGTTCACCTGAGAAGCACAAAGCTCTGAGGGGTCAGTACTTGCCTAGGGTCCCCCACCTTGAAAGTGGGGAGCGGCTTCAAGCAGATGTCTGGCTTCCTGGCCAATGCACTGAACTGGACCACGAGGCTGAGGCTGCCATGTCCAGTGATGGCCGATCAGTACCCAACTCCGACTCACTCCATCTCCGACATATTGGATGTGAATCTCTCACAAGACTTGCAGACGTGAAGGCCTTGGACTCAGGCGGGGCAGGCTGCTCCTCACTGTGTAAGCAGCAGAGGTTCTGGGGTGTACAGTTTCACTAGGTTAAAAGAAAAAAGATCAGCTGGTCAGAGTGGTATGCTTATAATCCTAGTATTTGGGAGGCTGAAACAGGAGAATAGCACCAATTCCATAGGCTGCTGTTCGGACTCCTCTCTGGTAGGTGATCCTGCTGGGACTTAGTTTTACCCTGTGAAGCCAAACAAAGCAGTTGTGCCCCCTTTTCCAACATTCCATGGCAGTCATGGTGGCCCCTCCCCATCCTCCACCTGCCTGCCCTCTCTCCTCCACTTTCCTCCTAGGATTTGGGGTTTTGCTCATCTCCCAGGTGCTCTCCCTCTGTCTGGATATTGCACCTCCCCCCCAAGCACTAACCTCCTGTGTGGCTGGAAGGGTTGGGGGAGGAGCCGGGAGATGAGGTGCCGGCCTCAGTGGTGCTGTGGCTGTGTGAGCTGGAAATGTGGTTCTCACTGCTGGAGGTTTGGAGCCTGCCTCTGGCTCTTCATCCCTGGTTATCATGGTGGGAGGGGGGGCTTGGCAAGCCTTTGCTGAGGTGGGGGTACTCTCAGGCAGGGGTCACTGTCCTGGACTTCAGCCTGGCACCTCCACATCTCTGCCTCCTTTGACTCAGATGGAAATCTCGCCACGTACGGGAAGGAAACCATGTACCTGTCCTCCATGTCCCCACGGTCCATGTCAAATAACCCTCCTCCTCTTTCTCCTCCTTCTACTCCTCTTCCTCCTCCTTCTCCTCCTTCTCCTCTTCCACCCTTCTATCTTTGTGAGCACATTTAGAGACCAACATTACATACCCTTTTTATTGCAGTGAAACTCACAGAACAGGAACCATTTTAAAGTGTCCAAGTGGGAGCAATCTCAATTTCTCTTTTTCTTTCTCATTCTCTCTCTCTCTTTCTCTCTCTCTCTCTCTCTCTCTCTCTCTCTCTCTCTCTCTCTCTCTCTCTCTTTCTCTTCTCTTCTCTTCTCTTCTCTTCTCTCCCATCTCCCTCTCCCTCTCCCTCCTTCTCTCCCTCTCCCTTCCTCCCTCTCTCCCTACCTCCTTCCTTCCCTCTCTCTTTCCCTCCCTATTTTTCCTTGGCTTAAAACAAATTTTTATACTTTTTATATCTAAAAAAAAGTATACAATTCACTACACTTATATGCAGGTACTACTTCTATCTAGGCCCAAAGCATTTTAACCATCTCCAAGGAACCCATGCCTATGAAGCAGCCACTTTCCCCTCTGCCCCTAGTCACCACCAATCTGTCCCAGTGTATTTACCTATTCTGGATATTTCTGACATGAAATTTACACATGAGATCCTTTAGCATATGACCTTGTGCATGGATTCTTTCACTGAGCATGCTTTTGGAGTCCACCCACAATGTGGCATGTGCCGCTATTTCATTCCTTTCTATGACTGAATAGTATTCCATAGAATGTATGTATTGAAGTGCTTTTCTCCATTCTTCTGTTAATGGGCACAATAACTGCTTTCACTTTTTGCCTTTCGTGAATGGTGCTGCTCTGGTCCGTGTGCCCGTGTGCTTGTTTGAGTGCCTGCTTTTAATCCTTTGTGGCATAGGAATAGAGTTGTTGGGTCATATGGTAGTTTTTTGTTATCTATCTATCTCTCTATTTATTTATTTATTTATTTATTTATTTATTTATTTATTTATTTATTTATTTATTTATTGTGGTACTAGGGATGGAACCCAGGGGCATTCTACCTCTGAGCTATACCCTCAGACCTATTTTTTTTTTCTTTTTTTTTTGCAGTACTGGGGATTGAACTCAGGGGCATTCTACCTCCGAGCTATATCCCCAGCCCTATTTTTTATTCTTTATTTTGAAACAGGGTCTCACTAAGTTGTGGAGTGCCTCACTAGGTAGCTGAGGCTGGCTGCGAACCTGGATCCTCCGGTCTCAGCCTCCCAAATGCTGGGATTACAAGCGTGTGCCACCATGCCCGGCTCCCTCAGCCTGATTTTTTTATTCTTTGTTTTTGAATTAGGGTCTCACTAAGTTGCAGAGGGCCTCACTGAGTATCTGAGGCTAGCCAGAAACCTGCCATCCTCCTGTCTCAGCCTCCCAAGTACTGAGATTACAAATGTGTGCCACCACGCCTGGCTCCTATCTGGTAGTTTTATGTTTAACTTTTTGAGGCACTGCCAAACTACATTTCTTATTAAAATAGCAGCTTCACTCTGGGCCTTTCCCGTAGTTGCACATGCTTGTAATCCCAGTACTTGGGAGGCTGAGCTAGGAGGATCACAGGTTCGAGGACAGCCTCAGCAAGTAGTGAGACTCTCATCAGCCTAGTGGGACTCTGTTTCCAAATAAGAAATAAAATTGGCCTGGGGATGTAGCTCAAAGGTAGAATGCCTCTGGGTTCAATCCCTAGTACCAAAAAGAAAAAGAAAAGAAAAGAAAAAAAGGAAGAAGAGACAAGGAAATTGGGTGGGAATGCCCTGGGCAAGGAGTCTGCATACCTGCATACCTGAGTTCTTTTCCTGGCTCAGCCACTGACCTGCTGAGTGCTCTTGAGCTAGTCACTTCACCTCTCTGGGCTCTTGCTTCCCCATCTGCTCCCCTTCCAAAGTAAGAGGATGTGTGAAACTAACTCATCTTTAAATTCTTTTTCTCTTTTAAGATTTCTTTGGAAAAGTTAGGTTCCAGAGAGTGAAAGGGAAAAGAATTATCAGACCGCTAAATGCAGTGATCTCAGTGTTTTTCTACTGTGTTCTTAAATTGTGAACTTAAGACTTCTAATACAATTGGGTTTTTTTTTTTTTTCCTGCCAGTGTGTTTCTGGTTAATGAATATCTTCTGGCTTCCAAGTTCCATCAAGATTCTCCCAAAGAAAATATCCCTTCCCTTCCCATTGCTTCCTACTGCTTTGGCAGGCCCTGAGCAAAACATGGTGGTCATGGGGCCAACACCGGAGCCCTCCCCTGCTGCAGGTGCCCCGAGCTGGGGAGTTGGAGTCTGGTCTTGGGATATGTGTGAGCCAAGGAGAGGCCTTAGTGGGCTCTTGGGGGGCAGTGTAAGAATCATCTTAGAGAGAGGGTACCTGTGATGCCTCCTGGGCACAGCGCCCCTGCTGGTGGAATGTTCTCCTCCCTCATCCCTCTTCCAGCTGGTTGGTGTCCTGGTCAGAACGCAGCATCTTCCTAGAAGGGAGGACTTTCCCTGAACCCCATGGTGGCCTTCACAGGATGTCACCCAGGTCTGCAGCATATGCTCTCCTGGTGGTTTTCAAGGAAAACACGAGGGTATTTTGTTTTGTTTTCTAAAAGCGCACAATCTTAGTGGCTTCTGATTTGTTCATTTTTTACCCATTTCTATCTCTACCCGTAACTTATTTCTGAGCCATCTGCTGTGTCTCTGGTACTGTGATAGATTCTAGGATAGGACAATAAATAAGACAGAGCATTTTCACTTATAGAACCTTCATTTGTAGTGTGGGAGACAGACAAGGGAACTTCAGAGCGGATACACAGTGAAAAGTCCCATAACGAGGGGAGCCAAGGGTGTGCAGGAGCATAGGCGAGGGACGCCTCAGTCACACCTCACACATCCTAACGAGAAAGGACAGACTCTGAGTGTCCGGGCAGAGGTTAATCTGCACAAAAGCCAGGGGTCAACACAGAGCATGCTGCTCCAAGTACCTACTAAAGAGCAGCATTGGCCGAAACCCAGAGCAAAGAGGAGGTTGATGAGAGAAGACCGAGAGGGTGCATGGTGCAGGGCCTCTGAGCCCGTCAAGGAGATTGACTATAGCTTGGAAGCAGCAGTGAGAGTTAGACTAGGGGTGTGGCGTGTTTACATTTACACTTTATTTATTTGGGGGAGGGGGTGCTGGGAATTGATCCCAGGGTCATTCTACTTCCGAGCTACACATCCAGCCCTTTTTATTTTTTATTTTGAAACAGAGTCTCACTAAGTTGCTGAGGGTCTCACTAAGTTGCTGAACTGGCCTCGAACCTTTGATCCTCCTTGTCTCAGCCTCCTACATACTGGGATTACAGGTGTGCACTCCCCCACGCGGCACATTTGTGCTTCATAAATAACAATCCTGGTCATGGGTGAAGAATGAGTCAGGGGGAGCAGGTAGAAGCAGGGAGACCACTTGGGAAGCTGCTGTAGTAACTCCAGCATAACATGAAGGTGATCAAAACCAAGGAGGTGGCAGTAGAAATGGAGGCAGGTGGATGGAGCCCAGAAATATACACAAGGTTGGGGCCGGTGCTGGGCTCAGTTCCCAGGGAAGAAACTGCTGAAGTGTGAATCAGAATCCTTCTGCTTGCCCCATATCCTGGCACAGAGACGGCACCTCCTCCTACTCCAGTTGTCTGTGACCTGCCTCCCACCCTGGGTCTCCAGGATGGCCTTGACCAGGAGCTCTTGCCCGGCCCTGTCCTTGGCCCCTCAGTCCAGGTGGATGGGAGACGGTAGGTGCGTGCACGTGACAGCACACTTCAAGTTGCCACCAACTAAAGCAGGAGTGCGAGAGCCATGTGTCCATTAGAACTTGTGTTTAATAGCTGAGCTGATATGCAGCTATTAGTCCAGGAAAGCTGGGGGTCTCTGGAGACGCAGCTGCCTGCCTCCTCCCTTGACTTGGCCCCACGGTAGAACAGCTAATGGACCAATTTTTAAGCGTGTGTTTTGGAACCTCAAGCTGTCTCACAATGCTGTACCTGAGCCTCAGCTGCAGGCCGCTCTTGCACTTCTCTCTCCGGGGCTGGGGGTAAGGGGGTCTAGTCTCTCTCTCTCTTTTTTCTTTTTCTTTTTCTTTTTTTTTTTTTTTTTTTGCGGTACTGGGGATTGAACTCAGGGGTATTCTACCTCCAAGCTATACCCCCAGCCCTATTTTTATTCTTTATTTTGAAACCAAGTCTCACTAAGTTGCGGAGTGCCTCACTAGGTAGCTGAGGCTGGCCGAGAACCCGGATCCTCCTGTCTCAGCCTCCCAAATGCTGGGATTACAAGTGTGCGCCACCACGCCCAGCTTGGGGCTAGTCTCTTAAGGATCAATTTGAGGCTCTCTCCAACAGTGGTTTTTAACCCTTACTTCCGTAAGCCCTACAATGATTTCTTGTGCTTGAGAATGTGAACGTTGAGTTGTCGGAACTGTTGCTCATTCTACTGACCACCCAAAGCCTATTTCTTCTGGGTCCCTGTCTCATCACTGATACTGCTTTTTTTTTTTTTTTTTTTACCCTGTGGTACTGGTGATTGAATCCAGAGGCATTTTATCTCCAAGCTACACCTCCAACCCTTTGTATTCTTTGTCTTGAAACAGGGTCTCGCCTAGGTTGTTGAGAGTCTCACTATACTGCTGAGGCTGGCCTTAAACCTGAGATCTTCCTGTCTTAGCCTCCAAAGAACTGAGATTTCAGGCATGTGCCACCATACTTGGCTATCTGACATTATCTTTAAAGGGACACTATCAAGGATCATTACATCTTAGCTGCACAAAATAATTTCAGAAATCACTTATTAAAAAGCAAATCCCCTGGGGATGTAGTTCAGTGGTAGAGCACTTACCTACCACGATCAAGGCCCTGAGTTCCATACCTAGCATCACACGCACACACAAAAAGGCAAATCCTTTGAAGCTGGGCATGGTTTGCATACCTGTGATCCCAGTACTTGAGAGGCTAAGACAGGAGGATCACAGGATTGAAGCCAGCCTCAGCAACTTAGCAAGAACCTCAGCAACTTAGTGATTCCCTGTTTCAAAATGAAAAATAAAAAGGGCTGAGGGTGTAGCTTGGAGGTAGAATGTGCCTGGGTTCAATCTCTAGTACCACAAAAAAGAAAAAAAACAAAGACTTTGAAGCCAGGCATGTTGGAACATGCATGTAATCCCAGTACTTGGGAGGCCGAGACAGGAGGACCACAGGTTCAAGATCAGCCTCAGCAACTTAGCAAGACCCTCAGCAACTTAGAGACAGACCCTATTTCAAAGAGAGAGAGGACAAGGGAAAGAGAGAAAAATAAAAAGAGCTAGGGGTCTAGCCTTTGAGCAATCAGGTGCTCACCTGTCTAACCCAGGATCCCTGGTGCTGCCAATGTCACATGCCCCCTCACCCTGGGGTCAAAGGACATCACGTGACCTTGTCTCTTTGCCCTTGCCTGAACACACTGGCTCCCAGGCACACTCAGCACATGGTCCAGTGAGGTGCTTCCTACAACTCTGTGCATGGCGTCTTCTGGGTGCTGGGCCTGTGGGTCAGTGTGCGTTTTCTTAACTGATCTATGCAGAGTTGCCCTTCCTTCTATAACGGTGGTCCTGAATTGGGTGCGGTGTTGCCCTCCTAGGACCAGAGCAACGTCTACAGGCATTCTCAATTGGCGGCAGGGATAGGCTCTACTGAGGTCTGTTATATAAAGACCACGATGCTGCTAAACATCCTCCAATGCCCAGGACAGTTCCCCGCACCAGGAATTGTTTGGTCCCACTGGGCATGGTGGCACATGCCTGTAATCCCAGTATTTTAGAGGCTGAGACAGGAGGATCAGAGGTTCGAGACCCTCCTTAGCAACTTAGTGAGACCCTGTTTCAAATAAAAAATAAAATAGGGCTGGGGGTATAGCTCAGAGGTAGAATGCCCCTGGATTCTATCCCCTATACTACACATGCAATAAATAAATAAATAAATAAATAAATAAATAAATAAATAAATAAATAAATAAATAAATAAATAAATAAATAAATAAATGGTGCTGAGGCTAGAAACCTTGTTCTGGGTTACCTGCTTTAGGTAAGGGGGCTCACATGTCCTTCAGAGCCCTGTAGGATTACTAGAGCATCCACAAGTTCAGGGAGGACTGACTGGCCATTGTGTTTCTCTCCACAGCTGAGCTCTGCCTGGGAGGCCCACTCAGAGCCGCTGGAGGTGGCAAGACCCCCAGGGCTGGGGAGCAGGGAGCAGGGCCTGGTGCTGAGGATGGCCAGGCAGCAGCCGCCGCCCTGGGTCCACGCAGCCTTCCTCCTCGTCCTACTTGGTCTTGGCGGGGCCATCGAGATTCCCATGGATCGTGAGTCCTGCTCCATCTGCTTCTCTTTTTCTTACTGATGTTGGGCAGAGGAATGGGAAAAAAGGGGGCTCAGGGGAGAGTTAAGACCATTTGAAGAAGGTTAAGAAGAGGGTAGAAGTGGATTCCGAGAGTCAAAGCTGATTTTCTCTCCAGAGTATCCATGTAGGCTCGTGTTTGAAAATATAAGATTGTAGGCTGCAGGGATGGTCTCTCGGAGCTATGGTAGAGCTGGTGCTTGGGCTGCCCGGAGCCTGCTCAGTGGAACCAGGGTTTGGAATTCTGAGAGCCACTTGGAGTTCTTCCCTCCACTCACCTCCCATGACCCTCCGGGGTCTTGCCCTTACAAGTAGTTTCCAGGGTAACAGGTAGTTCTCACTTGCCTTTCTAATGATATACTAAAGCTAACCTCCACCCCCACCCCCCAGGCCCTCTCGGCTGGAGTGGGCAGGAGGACAGATGGCCTGGAAGGGTTGAAAGGGACTTATCTTTGCAGAAGGCCTGGCTAAATAAGACATTAAAATAAAGCCACATTATAATGCTACCATGGGAGAAGCAGACCCAGATTCCTTCCATTTCCAGCTTCACCTCAGTAATGTTAAAAAGTAAAATCCGTATCATTCTGCTTCTCATGATGGGAGAGCGCTGTCTGCCCATCGAAATCATAAAGTAAGGGGCTCAACATGCTGGCCTGCAGCCATGCTCCGCTGGCCCTGTCTGTTGCTGTGTTCCTGGATGGCTCCTTGGCCCTGCCTGCAGGCACGACCACTTTTGCCACAGCTCTGACACTTCTGCCCGATGTCTTAGCTTCCCAGCGCTAAGATGTAGGCGCCTCCACCACCTCTGACTTCAAGGGACACATGGGGCCCACGTGAGCCAACGCTGACTTGAGCCCTCTCTAGTTGACAGATGTCTAGGAACGGTGTGGGAGAGTAATGTGGCTTCTAAAACGTCCCCACACATTAGACGCTCCTCCTTACCCACATCACCAATAATGGCTGCCCCAGAGGCCTGGCACCTCCAGACGGCAGAGGCCAGTAGTGCCTGTACGCTGGACACAGAAGCAAGATGGGCAAGGCCCCTGCTGCCCTCCAGCAATCCCAAGTGTGTCTGCGCATGTGCGCACTTGTATTTACATGTGCACGTGTGTGTGTGTACACACATATAGGGAGGGAGAAGAGGAGAGTTGTGGAAGGAACTGTTCCCATGGTGACCGTCTGCGGCTGGCTTAAGGCGAGTTTCTCATTAGCAGTCCCAGGCAGACATCTAATAAGGAGCGTGATGAGGCCAGGTCCCCCGGGAAGAGAGGGGCGCAGAGGAAATTGGGTTATCGAGAAAGTGGTGAAGGCTCATTTCTCTCCTGCCGCCTCTCCTCACTCACTCGCCTGCCACTCCAATCCCCGGGGGCCAGGAGGGAGGGGTTTCTGGAAGGTGAACCCATAAATAGATGGCTTTGGCATCTGTGCTCGGAATCTGGATGTCTAAACTCTGCTGGAGACAGAGGCGTGGCAGGTAACCCCAGCAGTCAGGCTCTTAAGTACTGCCCACGGCAGAGAACAGAGAGTACCCCAACCTCCCTGCCACCACCTTCCCCTCCCAATGTCCCGATCCCCAAGGAGCCTGGGAGGAACCCCCTTCCATGGTATGTCCTCGGGAGCTCAGTCTCTTCCTTGCTCAGGGTCACATGGAGTCAGGAAAGAGCCCCGTTTCTCGGCTCCCTGTTTGGCACTTGACATGCCCCACCCCTACCTTCTTAGAACTCACCAGAATCACAGCTGTCCTGTGCCCAGCTCATTGCACGTGATTCTCACAGCTCACCCAGGAAGCCAATATTATCCTTAACCTGCAAGCTAGAAAACAGGTGAGGGGCAGAGCCAGGACACCATGACAGCACCTGTTTGATGGAGAGGCGAGTCCTCTGCCCCGCTGCCTCACGTGGCCCAGGCTGCCAGGAGTGTGTGCCATATGTATCATGCTTCCCAACTGCTGCAGGTACAGTAGCCACCGAAACATCTCCTCTCCCAAATGAGTCTGCAGAAGCCGAACAGGAGACACCAGTCAGGCCAGGCCTTCCGAGAGGACCCTCGGGAGTTGCCTGGGAAGATAATCTCTTCAACCAGGTTTCTCCCTGGGCCCAGGACTGTAGACACTTCCATATTAGCTGAGCTGGGAAAGATCCAATGTTAACTTTCTCTGTCTGATGGGAGGGACTCGGGCTCAGATGAGGCTACCCTGACAGGTGGGTCCTACTCTTTTGCCCCTTTGGGGGCATCTCTGTGCCCCAAGGGCAGGGGCACTGCTTCTGCTCTGGGGAATTTGGGCACAGTAGGCTTCCTGGAACACAGCCCCGGCTGCCGCACAATCCCTCATTGAGGAGCCGGGCCGCCAGCTCCCGCTGCCTTGCCAGTGAAGTCACACGCACCTCCCGCCTACCCGCCAGCTTCCTCCCCAGCCCTGAGGAGAATAGTGTAACCTTTGAAAAAAGCAAAGGGTCGCCTCATCAGCCAGCCAAAAAGTGAGTCTGCTGGGAGCTTGCCCCTCGTCCCCTCCCTGCATCCAGGGCAGTCAGCACTTTCTCCCAGGAGCCTGAAGTGGAGGGCAGGGAAGTGAGAGAGACACCTCCAGCCCATCCTCTGAGGGAGGCACCCCAGAGGTCTAGGGACCAAACCAGGCGAGGAAGACAGGCGCATGGAGAGAGAGCTGCACAGTGCGCATGGCACAGGGGTGGAAGGGCTCCTCTCTCCATTGGAAGCCAAAAGAGCAAATTCATCCTCCTCTTGACAGCAAGCTCCAGAGAAAGAGAGCAGGGCAGGTGGTGTGACACTGGATAAGAGCTTGGATGTCCTTGTCCCCAGACAGACTGTCCCCAGCCTTCTCCCCATAGCAGCTTGTCTTCTGGGTTGATTCTGTCCCCTGTAATAACTTCCTTGGGAGCACAAGGGTGACTTCATATGTCATGTCCTTTTTAGGCAAGTAGACTCTCAAGCGGCTTTGGGCCAGATAGTTACTGTGGGACCGGGGACAGCAGCCAGCCAGCTCTAGTTGCCCTGGAGACCTCCACTCACGAGGTCTCCCCTCTTACCCAGAATGCCTTGGAGGACAGCATGCTAAGCCCCCACCTGGCCAACGCTCCTCTAGCCAAGGGCGGGTTTGTACCGGGACCTCTGCACCGGCATCCCGAGGGCTGTGCCCACGCTCCTCTGCAGCACACTTCCCACCGACCTTAACCAAGTGACTCACCTCCGTTGGATTTGAGATGCCCTGGACAGTCAATGGCTAGGGCTCGTTCCATCAAACTAGCTTTGATTCTATTAAAGAGGCTTGGCGCCCATGTGGGCAAGAACGCCCCTCCTCCGGCTTCTCACTGGGGTGAGGACAAAGTCCGAAGCTCTGAGGACCCAAGAAATGCCAGCTGTCTCTTGAAGTGAAGAAACCAGGGCCTGGGCTGGTGGTCAAAGGAGAGGGCTCCAGGGTCAGCCCTGCCTGTGCCAAGAATGGCCCCTTCCCTCCCCCACCACCCCATGCCAATCACGTCAGCTTTTAGTCTCTCCAGAATGGCCTTTCTTCGCCCTGGGCAGGAAAGTCAAATGTAAGTGAAGGTGCTGCAGCGAGGAGCTCCACGGAGAGTGTGTTCAGAAGCTAGGCTCTTCCCTTCTCCCCCCTCTCCAGGGCCCTTTTCTTTACTGTTTGTTTCCTGCCCAGGCAGCCCAGGGCAGGTGGTAAAGTAAAATGTTTCTCTGGTGCTCCAGCGGCCCACACCACCCTGGCCCACTTCAAGCCTCTTCATCGGTTATGCTGTCTGACTTTCACCTGCTCATCCCTGCCGTACGTCACCCCCTCCCATGTCCCTCACCCCCTGCTTCTGTGACTCCCTGCACCTCTTGGTCCTAGCTTAACTCTGGCTCCCCCAGACCCCTTCTCTGAGCCCCCAGGGTCTGCTTCCACCTCTCACTCTACTCAAGTCAGAAGGCAGCAAGGTCACCATGTCTCTGCCTCGATGCCTGCAGCTTCCTGCTCCCCCCAGGCAGCGCTTGCTCCTGAAATGCCAGGCCGCCACACCCAGGCAGTACCCGGCCTGCGGTGTGAAATGAGAATGTCATGCTGCTTTCTGATGTCATCATAAGGAAAGATATTTTGAAAAGTGACAGCAGCACATGGTCTCTTTTCTGCAGACACATTTTAGTGGAGACTTTCCCTCCCACAAAGAATACCGGATCTAAAATCTTGTCATACAAAACATGGTCCACAGACCACCAGCCAGGGCATTGCTGAGGCTCTTTGCAGAAATACAGAACCTGGACTGGGGGTCTGGCTCAGTGGTAAAGCACTTGCCTTAACATGCACAAAGGTCCTGGATTTCATCCCTAGCACCACCACAAAAGAAAGAGAAATCCAGTGTGGATGCACACACCTGTAATCCTAGTACTTGGGAGGCTAAGACAGGAGGATCACAGGAGGATTCTGTTTGAGAACAACAGAATCTAGGCCTCACCCCAGACCAGCTAGACCAGAATTCACATTTTAACCAGTCCCTCAAATGATTTACATGCTGTTAAAATGTGTTTCTGCACAAGTATCTCCTGTATAGGTGTGTGTGTGTATGTGAGTGCCAGTTTGAGAAGCTGGCACTTACATACACACACACACACACACACACACACACACACACACACACACACCTACCTATACAGGAGACACTTGTGTAGAAGCACATCTGTACACAAGGATCTGCACATTCCCAGTAAGCACTGGAGGAGATCTGGGCCAACTGACTCTCAACTTTTTGTGAAACACACAAAAAAGGAGCAGTAGGCTCTGCCATATCCCCAGCATCTCTCACCCAGGAGCAGGATCCTATATCGCAATGTATCCCTGCTATGAATAGAGTAATAATAATCCATCTGTCCTCAGAGTTTTCAAAAGGAAGGGGAGACAGTGTGTGGAAGAGGAGAAGGTGCAGCGGGAGCAGTGTGGCCTCGACCCTTGCTGGGCCCTGGGGCTTCCCCACCTTGGGCCCCTGCCCTGTAGCCGTGGTTCGGCTCTGTCCCCTCCCTGGCGCCTCCGCCTGGCCCTCAGCCTCCTCTTCTTGCTGCTGGCTGAGGAGCCCCCTGCCTCGATGGCATCGGAGGCCAGGGAGCACCTTCAGAGCCTCTTCCAAGCAGCACTGTCACTTCTGGACATTTGGCCTTCCCTGGCGACACCTCCCTTTGGTTGGAAGCCGGTCTTTCTGCTCCACCCTGAAGTTTTGGTCTCTCAGGGGAGGCATCGCCTTGTCTCAGAAGCCCTCGCTGGGTCTGTTCCCCAGCCCTGCTCGGCTCTTCCATCACGGTCCCCAGGCCCACCTCCCCTCCCCCTGCATGCTGGGGCATGAGGACACCCGGCAGCGAGTCCTGTGTGATAACAGTGTTCTTCTTTTCTCCCTCTCACAATGCTAACCCACCGGAACTAACAGCAAGCATTCAGAATGAGCGTAAGTCCCCTGTGTGCCTCTCTGCCCTTGATCCTCTGGGAGGTGGGAGGGAGGAAGGAGGGGCGGGGAGAGGGGCAAGTGTGGAGATGCCTGGGTTCAGTGGCCTCTCCACTGTGTTGCTGGGGCTTCTCCACCCGACCCCAGACCCCTGTACAGCGGTCTCTCACCACACAGGAAGCGCTTATCCCCAGTATCCTATTGCCGGGTGAGGCAGAGGAGCAGAGGTCAGAAGAGGGTCTCTAGGTGGACATCGAGGGGCATCACAGCCGCTCTGCTCCCCCAGT
>PVLC010038436.1:0-14741 GCA_004027655.1 Graphiurus murinus | reverse complement strand
TTTTTTTTTTTTTTCGGTACTGGGGATTGAACTCAGGGGCATTCTACCTCCAAGCTATACCCCCAGCCCTATTTTTTATTCTTTATTTTGAAACCGAGTCTCACTAAGTTGCGGAGTGCCTCACTAGGTAGCTGAGGCTGGCCTCGAACCCAGATCCTCCGGTCTCAGCCTCCCAAATGCTGGGATTACAAGCGTGCGCCACCACGCCCGGCTTTCCAGCCCACTTTTATTTCTTATTTGGAAACAGGGTCTCACTAGGTTGATAAGTCTCACTACTTGCTGAGGCTGTCTTTGAACCTGTGATCCTCCTGTCTCAGCCTCCCAAGTGCAGGGATTACAGGCGTGTGCCACCAGGCTCGGCTTATTTTTTCATTTTTATTTTTTGGTGGTACTGGTGATTGAACCCAGAGGCATTCTACCTCCAAGCTACATCCTAGCCCTTTTTTGTTTTTTGTTTTGAAACAGGGTCTTGCTCGGTTGCTGAGTCTTGCTAAATTGCTGAGGCTGTCCTTGAACCTGTGATTCTCCTGTCTCAGCCACCCAAGTACTGAGATTACAGGCGTGTGCCTGTAATAAGCCATAGCTTATTTCTTTTTCCCCCAAATCTGGGCAGAACTGGGTCCCAGCAGGGCCTCAGTAACACCCCTGAACCCCTCCCTCCTCAGGCTGTTACTCCCTGTCGGTCCGACTCAGCCGCCCCGCATCTTGGGACCGGGTCAGACACTATAGAATCCAGCGCCTTGACAATGGCTGGCTCTACGTCTCACCGCGCCTCACCTTCCCCTCCCTCCAGGCCCTCGTGGACCACTACTCCGGTATGGCCTTTTGTTGTTGTTCTTTCATAACAGACTGGATGAGGGCTCTGGGGTAGAGTTGTGCCCTTAGACACTTGACCCGTTAGAGAATATTCAGACAGAATAGGCGCCTTCCCTATCTTCATGCCAGTAACTGCTGAGCTGCAGGCAGGATCCCTGTATCCTACGCTGACGGGCCAAATGTGAACTTGGCCAGTACCTTGCCCAGGATGGTGATTTGCATTTCTGATTCTAGGCAGAGTTCTCTCCACAGGAACTAGGTCGGGCTGTTTGCTGTGTGCCATGCAATGCCGACTTGTGGCATTTTTCTGGTTTTTGTCCTGTAACAAGCACTGGAAGATGCTGACACCAGGACAGTGGTGGGGCCGAAGGGAAGCTCACTCTTAGGAAAGCTGACGAGGGGCTTTTTGCAGGGGAGCTATGTGCAATACTGATAATGCTACAAGTAGAAACGGAGCATTCCTTAGCTTCCTTTTCTTCCCAAAGCACTTTCCTAACCAGAAATTAGGGCTCAAAGAAGTCCATTGACTTACCCAAAATTACAGTGAGTTAAGTCTCCCAAGACTTAGCCCAAGATGACCTGTAACTGCTTCTCAGTCTCCATGAGACCAGCAGCTTGGGGCTCACGTCCTGCCCTAACCTGCCAAGTGTGGAGAGCTGCCAGGGCAGGGGTTCTGGGAAGTAGGGCAGGCGTCAGCAACGTTAAAGAGCTGGGTCTCTCCCTCAGACCTGGCGGATGACATCTGCTGCCTCCTCAGAGAGCCCTGTGCCCTGCAGAGGCCTGGACCACTCCTTGGCAAGGACACGCCTCTACCTGTGACCGTGCAGAGGACCCCGCTCAATTGGAACGAGCTGGACAGGTTGGGGGCCCCTGGAGACACAAATGCAGGACAAAGAAGCTTTAGAAGGATCAGGCTTCTAGGTGTGGTGGTACACGCTTGTAATCCAAGTACTTGGGAGGCTGAGACAGGAGGATTGCAGGTCCGTGGCCAGCCTCAGCTACTTAGTGAAGCCCTCTGCAACTTAAGTGAGACCCTATTTCAAAATAAAGAATAAAAAATAGGGCTGGGGGTGTAGCTCCAAAGTAGAATGTCCCTGGGTTCAATCCCCAGTACCACACACACACACACAAAAAGGGACCAGGCCCTGGGAACTTACAACTCGGGATGGGCCCATCATGCTCAGGGATACGTGGGAGCCAGAAAGCTGCCAACTCCTAGAGCTCAGCTGGGACTGGCAGGTAGTGGAGGAGACAGTCACAGAGGAGGAGGTGGCATGGATCTCAAGGCACAGGGCGGAAGGTGGGAAGGGAGGGGGTCAGTTCTGACTGGGAAAGTCAAGATGAGGTTTTATCTGGTAGGGAAGGTAGACCCTGCGTTTGTTGGCAGGAGTGACATGGCGCTGTTTGAGTGGCGGCACAGGGAGGAAGTGGCGCCCTCACCTGCTCTTTCCCCGTCCACAGCTCCCTCCTGTTTTCAGAAGCACCTGCCACTGGGCAGGCATCTCTTCTCAGTGAGGGGCTCCGGGAGTCCCTCAGCTCCTACATCAGCCTGACTGAGGATATCTCCTTGGAAGAAGGCAAGGCCAAAAGCAGAAGCCGAAAGGGGAACCAAGGCTGTGGCACCTAAAACCTCAGCTCAAGATGAGCACCCAGAGGCAAGACTTGTAATGGGAGGGGAGGGCTGGGACCCAGGAGCAGCCAGGGTTCCACTGGAACTCTGCTCCTTCCTCATCTGGCCCCAAGAAGTCTATTTACCCTTCCTTGACTATGACTCCACCTGTGACCTCTAGTTCAACTGCAGGGCAGTTGGGAGCAGGGCCAAGGCTCCAAAGGGATGGAAAATACCTGTAACCCCAACTTCTCAGGAAGGTGAGGCAGGAGGATCACGAGCTTGAGGCCAGCCTGGCAACTGAGTGAGACCCTGTGTCAAAATAAAACTTTAAAAGGGCTGGGAACCAGGTGTGCTGGCACACACCTGTAATTCCAGTACTTCAGAGGCTGGGACAGGAGGTTCGCAAGTTGGAGGGCAGCCTCAGCAACTTATTGAGATCCTGTTTCAAAATAAAATAGGGTTGGGAATAAAGGGCTGGAGACATAGCTCAGTGGTATAACATTTGCTTAACATGTGCAAAGCCCTAGGTTCAATCCCCAATACTGCAAAAACAAAACAAAGCCCCTCTGGGGTCTGGCCTACTCAGTTCCTGAGTTTGGGATTTCTAGCACCCCCTTCAACCCAACTATTAAGTCTCACTCTAACTCACCACTACTAGCCAGCCCTGCCTACAAGGTGGAAATCACTAGCAATGAGGATAAAGAAATCATTCCACAGCTCAGAAGCTGAAGGAGAGTGAGCCTGACAGTTTACCACAGCAGCAGATTCTGGGTTGTCCAGCTTCCATCAGAGTCCCAGAGCAAAGAAAAAGACTACTGATACCCCAGGTCCTCAAATGCCCCCATCAGAATCCCCATTTCATTTTGTAGCTTATTGTTCAAACCTGGCCAAGCTCTCCCAACCATCTGGGCCTTGCCATCTTGTGACCAAATACAAAACAACACTTTTGACCCTAAAACACTGTAGGCCAGTCTCCTTTCTGTGCTGGGCAGGGGCACCAGATGGTGGCAAGTACTCTCTCTACAAAGCAAGCCCAAACCTACACACCAACTCCAGCCCCTGAGGTGATTTCCCGGCTGCCGGAAAGTAGTAAGAGGCCTTGCTAAAGCTGCTAAGGGAGCAGGGAGGAGGAGGATGGGGGAGGAGGCACCACCTCTGATACCCCTACGTGGTTCCAAGGCTACAAGTGCGGTGGGAAAGGCTTCACCAGGTATCATCAACAGGTTCAGTTAAAAGATTTGTTTATTCAAGTACCTGAAAACATCCTACAATGCAAACTGTTATTAGATGTTGCTTGTGTTGTGCTAAGGACCACGCACATATTGCCATAGTGTTTTCAGAAGACTTGAAATGCCACTGATAGTTTAAAAACCGTACACCGGATGGAGAACCGAGGAAGACAATTTAATGTTTCATCCCGATCCAAAGGTGCATCAAATTAAATGACAGCTCCACTCCGCAAACAGCTGTTACATGATGGTATCCAAGAAGAAAGTTGGCGATGGACAAATTCAGAAATGCTTCCCCAAAGGTAGATGGTTCTTTAAAAAGTTTAAGGTCACAACCCTTGCAGAAAACACTGGTGCCCAACACACTGATTCTCGGTCCAGGAAACACCAGTCTTCCAGGTTCCATGTGGCTGGGTTGCCCCAACGATGTTGATTCTGTGCTGGATTTCAGAGGGTCCTTTGGAATGGCCAGAGCAGGTAGAAGCTGTGCATGGAGCAGTGGGAGCTGTACCCCATCAGTCATAGTGGATGGCAGTGTAAAAGATGATCCAAATAACCTAAGGAGGAGACAACGGTCATAAGTTACTTGTGGCAACAGAGGCCCCTGATTCCACAAAATGTAAACGTCAGATGAGACTGTACACAGGGGCCAGGCGTGACAGCGCATGCCTGTAATCCCAACATGGGCCGAGACAGGATTGCAGACACCCCTCAGCAACTTAGCAAGACCCAGTTTCAAAATAAAAAGGGCTAGGGATATAGCTCAAAGGTAGAATGCCCCTGGGTTCAATTCACAGTACCACAAAAAAAACAAAAAAAAAACAAAAAAAAAAACCCTGAGACCATGCCCAGCTGACCTAAATTATTTCACTGAAATCAAGCTATCTCTAACATATCCTAGGACTGCCTACTTGTACTATCAAAGGGACCCTTAGACTATTCCCTCCTCTCAGCAAACACCAATCCAAGCCCAGGTAGTGCAGGTACAGATGTAGAATTGATATAAGTAAAGCTGTTTTGTTATCAGGTGTTAAGTTTAATAACAAATGTGAAAACAAAACAAAGCTGGGCATGGTGGCACATGCCTGCAATTCCAGTACTTGGGAAGCTGAGTCAGGAGGATTGTGGTTCCTGGCCAGCCTCAGCTACTTAGTGAGGCCCTCCACAACTTAGTGAGACTCTGTTTCAAAATAAAGAATAAAAATAGGCAGTTGGGCGTGGTGCCGCATGCTTGTAATCCTAGCATTTGGAAGACTGAGACAGGAGGATCCGGGTTCGCAGCCAGCCTCAGCTACCTAGTGAGGCACTCCACAACTTAGCGAGACCCTATTTCAAAATAAAGATTATAAAATAGGGCTGGGGGTATAGCTGGGAGGTAGGATGTCCCTGAGTTCAATCCCCAGTACTACAAAAAACAAAAAGTCAGGCATGGGAGTGCATGCTTATTTGTAATCCCAGTACTTGGGAGGCTGAAAGAGGAGGACTGCAGTTTCGAGGCAAGCCTCAGCTACTTAATGAGGCCCTCTGCAACTTAGTGAGACCCTGTTTCAAAATAAGCCAGGTGTGGTGGTGCACACTTAATCCCAGTACTTGGGAGACTGAGACAGGAGGATCACAGGTTTGAAGACAGGCTCAGCAATTTAGTAGGCTCTCAGCAACTTAGACCCTATTTTCCAATTTAAAAAAAAAAAAAAAAGGTCTGGGGGTGTGGCCTGGAGTTCTGTAGAAGGCCCCTAGTTTCCACCTCTAGTACCACCACACAACAAAATAATAATAAGTAAATAAATAAAAGCCGGGCGTGGTGGCGCACGCTTGTAATCCCAGCATTCGGGAGGCTGACACCGGAGGATCTGGGTTCGCCGCCAGCCTCAGCTACCTAGTGAGGCCCTCTGCAACTTAGGGAGACCCTGTTCAAAATAAAGAATAAAAAATAGAAATGGGGGTATAGCTCGAAGGTAGAATGCCTGAGTTCAATCCCCAGTACCGCAAAAAAAAAGAGAAAACAAACCCAGTATCATACTTAGTTCTCTATCTGGTGCTACCTCTCAAAGACCTTTATGGCTAGAGTTAGGATCTGGACACATAGGATTATGTGTATAGCTTTTCTTTTTTTTTTTTTAAGTACTGAGAACTGAACCCACCAGCATTCTACCTCTAAGATAGACCCCCCAAGCCCTATTTTATTTGTTTATTTATTTATTTATGGTACTGGGGATTGAACCCAGAGGCATTCTACCTCTAGGCTACACCCTAGTCCTATTTTTTTTTTTTTTTTTTTTTTGTGGTACTGGGGATTGAACTCAGGGGCATTCTACCTCCAAGCTATACCCCCAGCCCTATTTTTTATTCTTTATTTTGAAACCGGGCCTCACTAGGTTGCTGAGGCTGGCTGTGAACCGGGACCCTCCGGTCTCAGCCTCCCAAATGCTGGGATTACAATCGTGTGCCACCATGCCTGGCTCCCAGTCCTATTTTTTATTTATTTATTTATTTATTTATTTATTTGTGGTACTGAGGATTAAACCCAGGTGCATTCTATCTCCGAGCTACACCCCCAGCCCTATTTTTATTTTGAAACAGGGTTTCGTTTCACTAGGTTGTGAGAGTCTTACCACTTGCTGAAGTATTGGGATTACAAGCGTGCGCCACCATGCCCAGCTTTATTTATTTATTTATTTTGCGGTACTTGGGGTTGAACCCAGGGGCATTCTACCTCTGAGCTACACCCCCAGTCCTATTTTGTCATTTTTTTCTTTTGAAACAGGGTCTCACTAAGTTGCAGAGAGCCTCACTAAGTTGCTGAGGCTGACCTCGAACCTAGTATCCTCCTGTCTCAGCCTCCCAAGTACTGGGATCACAGGCATGCATCACCACACCTAGCTCTTTTTTTTTTTTTTCCTTGGGTGGTTTTCAGGGGGCTCCCTGTGAATGTCTGACATTTCATATAATGAACAGTACCTGCTGTAAAACTACCACATACCATGAACAAGGCAAAAGATGTCATAAACCCTTCTTTTGTGAGTTCCCATGTGCCACCATATTCTTCCTCATCGATCTGTAGGTAGTTGCTGAAGTAGAGGTAGAGGACTCCTGCATTGATCAAGCAGAATCTGGAGCAAGGGAGGATAGGCACCAAACACAAACACCAAACTGTAAGCTTAGAAGACTCAAAATTCCCACCAGCTCTGTTCAGCTGTTTAGCGCATTCACTAGTAGCCTGGCGTGGTGGCGCACGCTTGTAATCCCAGTACTTGGGAGGCTGAGATCGGAGGATCCAGGTTCGCGGCCAGCCTCAGCTGCTTACTGAGGCCCTCCGCAACTTTGTGAGACCCTGTTTCAAAATAAAGAATAAAAAATAGGGAGTCGGACGTGGTGGCGCATGCTTGTAATCCCAGCATTTGGGAGGCTGAGACCAGAGAATCTGGGTTCGTGGCCAGCCTCAGCTACCTAGTGAGGCACTCCGCAACTTAGTGAGACCCTGTTTCAAAATAAAGAATAAAAAAAAAAAGGGGGGGGGGGGGTGGGGGGTATAGCTCGGAGGTAGAATGCCCCGGAGTTCAATCCCCAGTACCGCAAAAAAAAAAGAATAAAAAATAGGGCTGGGGGTGGAGCTTGCATTCACTATGCCCACAGTTCACTGTATACAAGCCTCCCCACCACCAGGCTGGGTGACCTAGAGAAAGAAGCTTCAGGTTCAGCAAAACTGGCTAAATCAAAGTCGGGCGTGGTGGTGCACACTTTTAATCCCAGCATTTGGGAGGCTGAGACCAGAGGATCCAGGTTTGTGGCCAGCCTCACCTACCTAGTGAGGCCCTCCGCAACTTAGGGAGACCGTTTCAAAATAAAGAATAAAAAACAGGGCTGGGGGTATAGCTCAGAGGTCAAATGCCCCTGGGTTCCACCCCCAGTACCACCACCAAAAAAAAAAAAAAAAAAAAAAAAAAAAAAAAAAAAAAAAAACTGGCCCAATGAGAGTAGTTTTACTTCATGTTATGAGAACCTCGGTTAGTCTTTTGACATGGATCTCAGTTCTCTCATCTGTAAAATGTGAAGGCTGGAAGGCTGGAGAACATTGTGGCAGGGACAAGCAAAGTAAAAAACAAACATGTCAGGCCCTCAATGGGGTTTCCCACCTGGCTGAGCTAGAGATTTAAAGGAACAATTATTTTCAGTTGCAAAAGCAAAGAATAAAAATTGTAAGTAGGAGCCCAGCATGGTGGCACATGCTTGTAATCCCAGTACTTCGGAGGCTGAGACAGGAGGATTCAGGTTTGTGGCCAGCCTCAACTACTTAGTGAGGCCCTCTACAACTTAGTGAGACCCTGTTTCAAAATAAAGAATAAAAGTAGGACTGGGGAGCCGGGTGTGGTGGCGCACGCTTGTAATCCCAGCATTCGGGAGGCTGAGACCGGAGGATCCGGGTTCGCGGCCAGCCTCAGCTACCTAGTGAGACACTCCGCAACTTAGTGAGACCCTGTTTCAAAATAAAGAATAAAAAATAGGGCTGGGGGTGTAGCTTGGAAGTAGAATGCCCCTGGGTTCCATCCCCAGTACCGTAAAAAAAAAAAAAAAAAAAAAAAAAAAGTAGGACTGGGGATGTAGCCTGGAGGTAGAATGCCCCTGGGTTCAATCCCCAGTACTGCAAAACAACAACAAAAAAAATTTAAGTAGGGGTTGAGGGGGTGCAACTCAGTGGTAACACGCTTACATGGCAAGTATGAGGACCTGCATTTGATCCCTAGCACCGGGGGAAAAAATTCAAAGTAAGCCGGATGTGGTGCACATGCTTATAATCCCAGTACTTGGTAGGCTGAGACAGGAGGATCACAGGTTCTCAGTCATCCTCAGCAACTTAGGGAAGCCCTCCGCAACTTAATGAGATCCTGTTGCAAAATAAAATATAAACGCTGGGTGTGGTGGTGCATGCTTGTAATCCCAGTACTTGGGAGGCTGAGACAGGAGGATCACAGGTTCGAGGCCAGCCTCAGCTACTTAGTGAGGCCCTCTGCAACTTACTGAGACCCTGCTTCAAAATAAAGAGTATAAGTCGGGCGTGGTGGCGCATGCTTGTAATCCCAGCATTCGGGAGGCTGAGACCGGAGGATCCAGATTCGCGGCCAGCCTCAGCTACCTAGTGAGGCACTCTGCAACTAAGTGAGACTCGGTTTCAAAATAAAGAATAAAAAAAAAATATAGGACTGGGGGTGTAGCTCGGAGGTAGAATGCCCCTGAGTTCAACCCCTAGTACCGCAAAAAAAATAAATAAATAAAGAGTATAAAATAGGACTGGGGGTGTAGCTCAGATGTAGAATGCCCCTGGGTTCAATCCCCAGTATTGCAAAATAAATAAATAAATAAATAAATAAATAGAGCTGGGGGTATAGCTCAGAGGAAGAGTACCTCTGAGTTCAATCCTAGGTTAAAAAAAAATACACACACACACACACACACACACACACACACACACACACACACTCCTCCTCCTCCTCCCAATCCCTCTAACTAAAACAGTAGAGTGCTGAGCCACCCCAAACAAGATCTCTACTGGATGGACATGGGCTATAGCTAAGGGGTGGTGATGGGACACACACGTGAAGCTGCTGCTTTCTGACCTTCTTGAGCAAACAGAAACTAGCACCAAGGCAATCCTACCCTAAGCCCAGGCAGCTAAGTCAAACAAATAGAGGAGAGAGGGCGTTGTGGGAAAAGTCAATGTCCTTGGTACTTTCCAAGAGCAAGAAAAAAGTGCCAACCAAAAGGAAGGAAGAGATTTGTTTGGGGTGAGAGAAACTGGCTCTGGTAGACAGTATGGGACTGAATCCCAGAACACAGGTAGTCCTAGAAGAGTGGCGCCAAGCACTCTAAGGTGTATTCACTCCCACACATCCTGTTCCCTGTTCTCTCAACAGCCACATTTTATTTATTTTTTGTGTGGTACTGGGGATTGAACTCAGGGGCGTTCTACCTCCGAGCTATACCCCCAGCCCTATTTTTTATTCTTTATTTTGAAACCGGGTCTCGCTAAGTTTTGGAGTACCTCACTAAGTAGCTGAGGCTGGCCGCGAACCCGGATCCTCCGGTCTCAGCCTCCCGAATGCTGGGATTACAAGCGTGCGCCACCACACCCAGCTAACAGCCACATTTTATAAAGTTACATATAACCACAGCAGTGAACCGTTTATGGAATGCCTATGATGTACAAAACACTACATTTAGTAATTTTGAAACAGGGTCTCATTAAATTGCGGAAGGCCTCACTAAGCTGAGGCTGGATGCCAACTTGAGATCCTTCTGACTCAGCCTCCGAAGTACTGGGATTACAAGCATGTGCCACCACACTGAGCTTATTTATTTTGAAACAGGGCCCTCACTAAGTGCTGAGGGCCTCGATAAGATGCTGAAGCTGGCGATGAACTTATGATCCTCGTCTCGGCCTTCCAGGACTGGAATTATAGGTATGGGCCACAATGCCCAACTCCATGATTCATCTCTTAAGAAAATTCCCATACATTTTTAATACAATCTGATGAGCAAATAATAGAGCCATGACTAGGGGCTAGTGTCAAGTATGCTTCCACTGGCCAGAGGAGCACAATAAAACCTGTATAATGCCGGGCAAGGCAGGGCCTAGTGGCGCATGCTTGTAATCTCAATACTTGGGCGGCTCAGACAAGAGGATTGCAGGTTTGTGGGCAGCCTGGGCAACTTAGTGAGGTCCTCTACAACTGAGACCCTGCTTCAAACTAAAAAATAAAACAGAGCGCTGGACATGGTGGTGCACACCTGAAATCCCTGTACTTGGGAGGTTGAGACAGGAGGAGCACAGGTTCGAGGACAGCTTCAGCAAGTAGTGAGACTCATCCACCTAGCAAGACCCTGTTTCCAAATAAGGGGGGAAAAAATTGGACTAGGGGTGTAGCTTGAAGGTAGAATGACTCTGGGTTCAATCTCCAGTACTACAAAAAATAAAATAAAATAGAGCTGGGGTTGTAGCTCAGAGGTAGAATGTCCCTGGGTTCAATCCCCAGAATACATTAAAAAAAAAAAAAAAAAAAAAAAAAGCCAGGCACATGCTTGTAATTCCAGTACTTGGGAGGCTAAGTCAGGAAGATCACAGTTTCAAGACCAGCCTCAAAGCCACGCGTGGCACATGCTTGTAATCCCAGCATTCGAGAGGCTGAGACTGGAAGATCCGGGTTCGTGGCCAGCCTAGCTGCTTACTGAGGCCCCCACAACTTAGTGAGACCCTGTTTCAAAATAAAGAATAAAAAATAGGGCTGGGGCTATAGCCAAAAAAAAAAAAAAAAAAAAAAGGACTGGGAGTAGAATGCCCCTGGGTTCAATCCCCAGTACCGAAAAAAAAAAAAAAAGACCAGCCTCAGCAACTTAGTGAGACTCTCAGCAACCTAGCAAGACCCTGTTTCAAAACAAAAAATAAAAAGGGCTGGGGAGGGGATAGCTTAGAGATAGAATGTCTGTGGGTTGAATCTCTGGTACCACAAAAAAACAAAACCTGTAAGACACAAGGCACAGTGGCACGTACCTGTAATCCCTGCTACCCAAGAGGCTGAGGCAAGAGGACTGCAAGTTCCAGGCCAGCCTGGGCAACTTAGTGAGACCTTATCTCAAAATAAAAAATAAAAGCCAGCCAGGTATGGCACTACACACTTGTAATCCCAATACTTGAGAGACTGAGACAGAAGGATTGCAGGTTAGCAGCCAGCCTCAGCAACTTAGTGAGGCCCCGTTTCAAAAAAAAAAAAAAAAAAAGCTGGGTGTGGTGGCACATGCTTGTAATCCCAGTACTTGAGAGGCTGAGACCAGAGGATCTGAGTTCGAGGCCAGCCTCAGCTCTTAGTGAGGCTCTACACAACTTAGTGAGACCCTGTTCCAAAATAAAGAAGATGAAGAAATAGGACTGGTGTATAGCTCGGAGGTAGAATGCCCTTGGGTTCAATCCCCAGTACTGCAAAAAAAATAATAAATAAAAATAAAATAGGGCTGTAGCTCGGAGGTATAATACCCCTGGGTTCAATCCAAAGTACCACACACACACACACACACAAAAAAAAAAAGGACTGGAAGCTGGGCGTGGTGGCGCACGGTTGTAATCCCAGCATTCAGGAGGCTGAGACCGGAGGATCCGGGTTCGCGGCCAGCCTCAGCTACCTAGTGAGGCACTCCACAACTTAGTGAGACTCGGTTTCAAAATAAAGAATAAAAAACAGGGCTGGGGGTGTAGCTCGGAGGTAGAATGCCCCTGAGTTCAATCCCCAGTACTGCAAAAAAAAGGGCTGGAAGCCGGAGGTGGTGGCACACACTTATAATCCCAGTACATGGGAGGCTGAGATAGAAGGATCACAGGTTTGCTGCCAGCCTCAGCAGCTATTTAGTGAGACCCTGTTTCATAATAAAGAATAAAAAAAAAAAAAAAAAAAAAACCAGGGCTGGGGGTGTAGCTTAGAGGTAGAATGCCCTCCCTGGGTTCAACCCTAGTATGAAAAAAAAAAGGGCTGGAGATGTAGTTTAGTGGTAAAGTATTTGCCTAGTGTAGGCCCCGGGTTTGATCCCAGTACCACACACAGAAAACAAAAACCCCAAAACCATGTAAGATCCATTTTACTTTGAGGTTGTTTTTAAACTGTAGGGACCTGAAATAACTTTGCCGAAGCCAAAATTCAGCACAGCCAACACAGTGCCAGTACAAAAGAGATGGTCATCAAGTACAGATGTTCCTATTTCCCAAACTTCCATAGGTACAAAAGTTATACCAGCATTAGAGTGCATGCTGCCAATAAGTAATATGGTAGCTTCTTACTTGATGGTTGAGGATGTAGCTCTTGTAAACCCAAAGTGACCCTGGGTTTAAACCCCAGTACAAAAAAAAAAAGATATGAAATGCAAGATACCCAAGACTTACCCTGCTATTCCCAAGAAACCTCGCAATGGCAAAACTCCCCAAATGACACCAAGGACCACAGCAATGATCTGTCGGAACCAGTAGATCACATCTAAAAATTCATCCTGTAGAGAAGACAGACAGATAATGCATGCATTATCTGAGTGGGTAGTATAAAACAGCTAAAGGTGGGGATACAGAAGCTTGCTGCTGAACACATCTTCCAGGGAGTTTTTCCCCAAAAATGTCGGGTTTTTTTTTGGGGGGGGGGGGCAGCACTGGGGATTGAGCCCAGGGGCATTCTACCTCTGAGCTATACCTTCAGCCCTATTTTTTTTTTTTTTTTTTTTTTTTTTTGCGGTACTGGGGATTGAACTCAGGGGCATTCTACCTCCGAGCTACACCCCCAGCCCTATTTTTTACTCTTTATTTCGAAACCGGGTCTCACTAAGTTGCGGAGTGCCTCACTGGGTAGCTGAGGCTGGCCGCGAACCCGGATCCTCCGGTCTCAGCCTCCCGAATGCTGGGATTACAAGCGTGCGCCACCACGCCCGGCTCCTATTTTATTTTTGAAACAGGGTCTCTCTAGGTCGATGAGATTCTATTTGCTGAAGCTTTCTTTGAACCTGCACTCTCCTGTCTCAGTTTCCCAAGTACTGGGATTATAAGTATGCACCACCACTGCCTGGCTCATACGTTGTTTTTTTTTTTCTCCTTGGTGTGGTACTGGGGATTGAACTGAGGGGCATTCTACCTCTTAGCTATACCCCAGCCCTATTTTTTATTCTTTATTTTGAAACAGGGTCTCACTAAGTTTCGGAGTGCCTCACTAGGTAGCTGAGGCTTGTTGCGAACCTGGTTCCTCTGGTCTCAGCCTCCCAAATGCTGAGATTACAAGTGTGTGCCACCACGCCCGGCCATACATGGTTTTGGGATCACCTTTTTTTTTTTTTTTTTTTTTGCGGTACTAGGGATGGAACCTGGGGGTATTCTACTTCCGAGCTACACCCCCAGCCCTATTTTTTATTCTTTATTTTGAAACCGAGTCTCACTAAGTTGCGGAGTGCTTCACTAGGTAGCTGAGGCTGGCCGCGAACCCGGATCCTCCGGTCTCAGCCTCCGGAATGCTGGGATTACAAGCATGAGCCACCACGCCGGCTTATTCTTTATTTTGAAACCGGGTCTTACTAAGTTTCGGAGTGCCTCACTAGGTAGCTGAGGCTGGCTGAGAACCCGGATACTCCGGTCTCAGCTTCCCAAATGAGGGGGTTACAAGCGTGCACCACCATGCCCGGCTGATTTTATTTCATATTTGGAAACAGATCTCGCTAGGTTGTTGAGAGTCTCACTAAATTGCCGAGGTCATCCTCAAAATCTGTGACTCTCTTGTCTCAGCCTCTCAAATATTCAGATTATAGACATATGCCCCTCCCTCTGGAAATAATGTATTTAGACATCTTTTTATTTTTTTTATTTTCTGTGTTACTGGGGATGGAACCCAGGTGCGTTCAACCTCTAAGCTACATCCCCAACTGTTTTTTTGTTTTTTTTTTCCAGTACTAGGGATTCCAGTACTACCTCTGAGCTACATCCCCAACCTATTTTTTATTCTTTATTTTGAAGCAGGGTCTCACTAAGTTGCAGAGGCTGGCTGAGAACCTGTGATCCTCCTGTCTCAGCCTCCCAAATACTGGGATTACAAATGTGTGCCATCCCCAGCATTCGGGAGGCTGAGACTGGAGGATCCGGGTTCGAGGCCAGCCTCAGCTATCTCGTGAGGCACTCCGCAACTTAATGAGATTGGTTTCAAAATAAAGAATAAAAAAAAGCCGGGCGTGGTGGCGCACGCTTGTAATCCCAGCATTTGGGAGGCTGAGACCAGAGGATCCGGGTTCGCGGCCAGCCTCAGCTACCTAGTGAGGCACTCCGCAACTTAGTGAGACTCGGTTTCAAAATAAAGGATAAAAAATAGGGCTGGGGGTATGGCTCGGAGGTAGAATGCCCGAGTTCAATCCCCAGTACTGCAAAGAAAAAAAAAATGTGTGCCACCAAGTTGGGCATATTTACACACCTATGCTCCAAATAAAAAATTTAGAGAAGTCCTTTACTTGCTTTTTTTTTTTTTTTTTGCGGTACTGGGGATTGAACTCAGGGGCATTCTACCTCCGAGCTACACTCCCAGCCC
>PVLC010038435.1:0-14761 GCA_004027655.1 Graphiurus murinus | reverse complement strand
ACATACATGCACACAGTACTTGGTGGCCCCCACATTTAGTTCTGATATCCTAATTTCTTGTGTCATCTATGAGCAATAATTTCCAAATGGGTGAAGAAGATGACATGCCCGTATTAAAAGGATCATGTCAGTACCAATTGGGAGATTTCTTCAGACGATAACACCACATACCTGAACTCTACATCTTTTCAAGTTGTGAAACCCTCCTCACTAACATAGAGGCCTTTTTGCTGATGGCAGATGGTACTACAAATAGAAAGAAATAGAAGAAATATGCATGTGTGAGCTCACTGAACCTTCTTCTAAATTATGCAGATCTTTGGTTTTCCTAATACTTCAAGACCCTTACACTCATGCTTGGCTTGGCACATTAAGTGTGCTCAGTAACTTAGTTTCCTTCCTGCTTTACCTCCTTATATTAAACCATGTTTTTTTGTTTGTTTGTTTGATGCTGAGGATTGAACCCTAGTGCATTGTACCTCTGAGCTACACCCCTGGTCCTATTTATTTTTTTATTTGGAAATAGAGCCTCCCTAAGTTGCTGAGACTGGCCACAAACCTGCAATCCTTGTGTCTCAGCTTCCCAAGTACTGGGATTACAAGTTTTAAACCATTTAAACTATGTCAAAGTTTAAGTTTCAAGTAAATTAAATCACATTATTTATTTAGTCTTATGATTTTGTTTAATTTTTTGGACATGCTAAAAGCAGATATTTTAAAGAAAGGTAATTTAGAGCTGTCTCCAAATTATTCTTTTCAGCTTAGGAGTTTCCTTGTCAAAATTTGATTTACAAGTACCCTGAACCTCCACAATTGTAAAGCATATGTGACTTTTTAGGACCCAGCAGAAATTATAAGCCATTCTGTTGTGAAAATTGTAAAGAATCTCAGGTATTTAGAACTGAAAGAAAAAAAAAAAACTTCAAAGGAATTCCAACACAGCTCTCTGTTCTTTCCACATCACATCCAAGAAAACTATCACCCACTGCTAATGACTGTGCATGCCAGCCAATTTTCTTCGACTAGCAAATGTATTCACTTACAGTTGTTTTTCAGCAAATGCTAAGCTGGTTTTAGCTTGGTATGGTTTAGTGACTGAAATTATATTTTTATTTAATGCTTATATGCCCTAGAATATAATCTACTCTGATTTCACTCAATGGTAGGTACAAACATGACTATGCTGCTGGTGTGGAAAAATACAGAGATCATTTGGCTCAGACTCTCTATTTTCCTCTGAAGAAACTGAGGCTACAAGACATACTAAAGCAGTGTCTTTTTCCACCATGGATTCTAGGTGAACTCGTCACTATGTTTTCAAATATGTATAGAAGTTTAAAATAATTATTGGTAGTTGACAGAATTGTACCATCTACAGTAGTAAAACATAGAAACACACACACACACACACACACACACACACACACACACACACACACACACTCCAGAAAACTCTTCTAGACCTTCTTAGAATACTAGTCTTGTCATACCTTGTAATAAACCTAGAAATAAAACACAATATGACAACATACCATAATCTAGAAGCATCCCTACCCAATATGCAGGCTGAGCCAGGAAAAATACCCCAAACAAGAAAAAGCAATAAAAAGATAATTATCTCAGCTAAGAAAAAAAAAACCCTCAATGGAAAATCCATTCTTCATTAATAGTGAAAGAATGGTGTAGGGGGGAATATATTCCTCATCTCACTACCTCTACCCTACTTTTCAGCAAAGGAAAGATGTTTTGAGGTTCAAACCTCATGAACAGCATTTTGAGTTAAGGGGAGAAAGTGCATCTTTCTGATTTTTACTCTACACAGATTTGTCTTCCACATTCTCTGAGAGGCACTTGGCATGATTCTTTGCATTTGTACCTATATTTTTACTACTGAAAAGAGTCATAAAGTGCAAATATTCATAAAAGCCCATGTGAAAAAGACCTAGGTCTGAATACTGTTTCTGCTACTTACTAATTATATGACCTTGAATAATTTTCTTAATATCTTCTCACCTCAGTTTTCATATTTGGAAAACAGACTTGAGAATGATAACTACTGCACAAAGAATCACAATCAATTCTGATGATTCTATAGGGTGTATAGCAATGAATTCAAAAAAATTTTAGGCTCCAGCTATTATATGGCACTAAAACTAATTTAGATAATCAGTGGAAGCACTCATAATACTAACTGTAATATAAAACATGTTGGATAAAATTGTTTTTATCTTACAGGGTTGTCAAGATTAAAGAAGTTAATATAAACATATAAATTACGGAGTAGAGTATCTATTGTAAGAACTAAGTGAATATTAGCTTTTTAATTATCAGCCTATCATTATTATTATTATTATTTGCTCTGTCTTCAATGACTCCCACTGCCAACTGCCTTTTTCCCCTACCAAAGGAAATGAAAGCATCCTTAAGAACCCATCTCTGGCATCCACCACCATTTACTGGCCAGAGAGAATGAGTGAGTGGACAGAGGAAAAGAATGGGGGAAAAATGAAAACATAACATGCAAAATTGTGCCAGAATGTTTCCAACTGAAGAAATAGGCTATAAAATATTCCCTGAGTAGAATTCAGGACTGGCAAATTTATAGCTCTACTTCAGTGCATACGCCTGTGCTAGCCTGCGGGACAAAATATAAGTGTTTGCACACGAAAGTGAATTTATTGGCTCATGGCAGGAAACAATATACCAATGACATCAAGTTAGCTCTCAAAAAATATTTTTATAAAATAAAATAAACAACATTGCAAGGGAAATGAAAATCCCCTGCAGTTTCATTAAATCAACAACTGGTTAAGATCAAATCAGGCTGATTACTTTTAATGCTATTGCTTTGTTTTTCTAATTTCCAAGGAGCCACGCTTTGGAAATTATCATTTCTTCATCATAGAAATGTTATATTAATATTACAGTGCATAAACAGCTAGGTTTTCACATGTATAAAAATAGAACGCAAAAACAGGAATTGTCTACATTTGCAAAAATTTATGTATCTGTACTATAAATGAAAAAAAATAGACAATCCACAGCTAGCACTATTTGTGTACAAGGTTTTGAAAACAATAGAGAATGTCTAAAGTACATAAATCACTATAAGCAAGTCCTTTCCTTCTGACAAATCTAATTTACAAAAACTTCAGCCTGTATTCTGTAATTCCTACTGAAGTTAATGAAGGTTGGTTCTGGATCACATTAAAATAGCCAGTGCTATAAAAATATGTGCTTGAAAGATATTTTATTTATAAAAATAAGCACATAAATAAATAGTAATAAGTTAATATATGTATAAAAATATAAAGGCATAAATACACACTGTTTCCCAAATATATTTCTGTTACTAACTGGCACCATCAAATAATACTGTAACTTATTTAATTATTCAAGTAACTGATATTTGACCTTTTAAAATTTTTTAACAATTCTAATCATTTTTTAATGAAAATTCTTCTGAAATGTGTTATACGATTCCAAACTTATATAAGGAATTAGCAATCCATGAGTTTTCTGCTTTTATTTGAGGCCATAATCCGAAGTTATGTGTTAGTGTGACAACCTATACTCTGATCTCTTAAACTCTTGATGTTACCAAGAACACCAGAAGAGGACAAGGAGAACCTGAGGACACTCAGAGTTGTGCAGTACTGATGTCACACCTCTGGAAGCTCAGGACTGTCACCCCTGACCTTGGGGAACATTTACTCTCTTCTGCTCCCTTTATTGCTTTGTCTTTCTTACTACTTCTGTTCTCTGTTGCTTTTCTCCAACCATCTCTGCTTTCCTTTTCCTTTTTTTTATTATTATTTTTTCTTTCATTCAACATTCAGTGTCAACTGTGAACTAGAACCTCTGCTGGAAACTGGTTATATAACAATGAATAAGACAGACACCATTTCCTGCCCTGACAAAGATTAAATTTTTCTTCTCTTTTGTATTTATACTCAAAGATTTTTTTTTTAATCATGATTCTCCAATTTAATTTCTGGCAACTTGATTCTATGGTCACCCGCTAGTCAACAAAACCTTTATTTCTACTGAGCAAGCCAAGCCATTATATTTTACTAGAACAGAGTGTTACAATAAGACATTTTCCATCTAAAATTTTACAGAAGTCACAAGCAAGAGAGGTGACAACTTGCCTCATGTTTGCAAATGAGTTGCATGCCTACCAAAGTAGGACTTGCCAAGGAGATTAAAAGGCCAGAGGGTGATCCTAAATCCAGCATGTACTTCTGCATAGGGATGAAGAGACCAGGAGGAATGTACATAACTAGAACAGGTATTAGATGAGTCGGCTATGCTCACATCTAGCCCAATAGGAAGAAGAGACAGTTTTACATCATGCCCTGACTTATGACTCACTCACCCATGAGAAATCTACAGGGCAAAACACTGACTGAGACCCTGATGCAGAGAGTGGCTGTACAAGAGTCGGCCTGTACTCTTGGTGCAGGAAAGATTTATGCAGGTTCCCTACAAACTAAATGCAGCCCTGGAATTGTCTTAGATTCTGCCAAGAATGCCTTCTAGAAGTGTGTAAAGAAATCAGCAGCAAGAAGGTGGGGGACCTCTGGATGCCCAGGAGCTGAGGAAGCAGAAACTGACCAGAAGCAAATCTCTGGAATAACTCCCACTGAGGCAGGCCAGGCGGAGCCTTTGTAACAGTGGGGATGCTGAATGTCACCAAGGGCTCTGTGTCAAAGGCGTGTCCCTAGTGTGGTCCTATTGGGAGGTGGTGGAACCTTTGAGAGGTGGGGCCTTGTGGAGGTCCTCTGGTCTTTGGGGGTGTCCCCTTGAAGGGATTGTGTGACCCCAGCTTCCTCCTCTTTCTCTCTTTTGCTCCCCAGCTCCTGATGTAAGTGGCTTTGTTCTGCCACACACTCCCAGCATGATGCTGTGCTGCCTCATCACAGGCTCAAAGCAATGGTGCGAACTGATCATGGACTGGAACCTGCAAAACCACGAGCCAAAATAGCCCTTTTCACTTGATAGGCTGATGATTGCTTGCATTTTTTACAGAAACAGAAAGCAAACTAACTCAATTCTCACATACTCTGGGAAATTCTAAACAGAACAAAAATACAACCTTCAATTTTCTACCAATATTTACAGAAATAGCATTCCTAGAAAATTCAGTGTATACTAAAACTATGCCCTAAACTGTGCATGAGTATGTGCATACCTGCATGTGTTGATATGTAAAATTGAATTTGTTTCTAGGCTCTGACATATATAAGCAGGTTTTCTCATATACAAAGGTCTGGTGAAGAATTTGAAATTTTTGCAGGATAAGACAATTTTTCATATCATAGAACTGCTAACACCTCTCAGTACATTAAATATCTGTGATGTCTCTTGATCACTGGGCAAGCAAAAATCAACCCCCAGTATTTTCAAACATTTCCTAACAGCCAATGTTAATGCCTTTGAGAATCACTGAGAATCAGTCCGTTTGGACTGATTGGGTTGGTTGATGTTCCCTTTCTTATTAGGATCCATGCATAAATATTTCCAGGGGAGGCAAGCTCTAGATCAGGCAATGATTCCACTTTCTCTACTAGAGATAGTAATTAGTTTAGACAATATAACAAATTTTTCTACACCTGAAGAATTATTTTTCAAAAATTCATACTTTGAAATATTGCCAAATACTAGCAGGTAGCCTCTACTGACCTTATTTTATTAGCACAGGGCTTTGGCTAGGAGCTCAGTGCCAGGCCTGCCATGGTAAGATTCTGGTAGACACTGAAGGTGCTTGCCTCATTTCCAGTCTTGGAATATGCCTACTCTTCTGAGATGTCACAGGCACCTACACATGTGAGACTGAGGTGCATCCCAGCTTAGCCTTAGCCTAATGGTCAAAAGACTGTCTCCACCATCTGTCACCTAACCTTGAATAGCACAACTATCATTAGTCCTGTGCTCACAGATAGGGATCTAGAACTACCATGGCACCAAGCAGAGACCTGCACCCCCATGGAATGGACTCATGTTTCAGCCTGCATGGCTGCCAGCTACAATATGGGCCTCAGTGAACCCTTGAGACTGAAGATCCTTCTTGCTATGAAAGTCAGGCATGATCCAGTTTCGCCTAGGTAGTCAAGGGACTGCCTTCACCAACACTCCCACCTACCAACCCTTAACCATATAGCATGGTGCAAGACCCCATTTGCTGGCGTAGGACAGGATATTATGCAACAAGACTTTGCCCCAGAACCTACTGCTGAGTTGGTAAAACCAAATACTAGTCAGATCTTAATAGTCTTCATCCCAAGGCCTGCCTACGAATGGATCCTCTGGAATAGACCCAGTGCCAGGAGAAAACATGTGACCTCAATCGATTAAACTTCTCTTCTAGCTAGCATCACCTGTGGCTGTTTCAGCAGTCTTGGGCCACACATAAGTCTACTGAAGCAACAGGCATCCCACAGCACTGTGGGCCTTGGTGCAGTCCTTGGGTTATACTGGTCTTGGTAGGTCATGGTGAACCAAGTATGTGACACAGCTTGGCAACATTGGTGGCCAAAGCTATAACATAGGAGCCTGAGGCTGGTCCATCCATGGTCACTCTGCTCAGAACCAGGCAGAATTCCACAGTGACTGACTATGGGTCAGTAACTATAGATGCAGCATCGGGGCCTAGGCCAACCCTAGGGAGAGATTTATAGGGACATACTATTCTTTTTACATATGTTTCTGATTCTCTCTGGATAGCATACCAAATGTTCTGGAGACATACCTGGGCTTGGATTGCCCACTAATACTGAAACAGTGATAAGACTCCAGCAGCAGGCTCCTGGAAATTCTGAACCTGGCCTCCTTCCACTACTGAAATAGTGGAAGTGACTACAGGCTCACAGAAAGTAATCAGCCTGCTTCGTTTCTGGAAAGATCGGCAGACAAAGCCACATTAAGCAGGCTGGAATAAATAGCTAATCCTTCAATGTCCATATGTCATATGCCAACAAGCATCAAAAAGTCTTCAGGAAACCATGACCTAATAGTCAAAATAGGGTGCAAGAAACTGACCAAATAATAATCAGAATGAGAGACCCCTCAAAATTTAACACAGCTGTTTTAAGGAAATTCAATGAACTTGAAGAAAACACAGAGAAATCTTTCAATACCCTAACACAGAAACTTAATGAAGAGAAGGAAGCAATTTTTAAAAAACAAAACATAAACTTTTAAACTGAAAAACACACTAAGAAGAAATAAGAACACAATAGAGGGCAAGATAGATCAATGAGAAGAACTAGTGAACTCAAAGACAGCCTATTTGTTTTTGTTTTTTATTTATTTATTTAATTTATTTTTAATTGGTGCATTGTAATCATAAAAGACAGCCTATTTGAAAACATACAGTTGGAGGAGAAAAAAGAGAGAAGAGGAAAAGGAAAAATAAAGAAAGCTTATGGAAAGCTTAAAACTGTATTAAAAATGCAAATATTTGGATTATTGGGTTCAAGAAGTACTAGAGAAAGCCAAAGGGGTAGAAAGCTTATTCAAAGAAATAAGAAATGCAAGAAATGCCCCAAACCTAGGCAAGGATACAAATATCCAGGTACTAGATAGGTCAAAGGTCATCAGTCAAATTTAACTCAACCAAGACTATTCCATGACATCAGATAACCAAGCTCTCAAGGTGAAAGAAAAAGAAGAGATTCTCAAAGCTGAAAGAGGAAAGGCACAACAAATAAAGGTGTCCCAATTCACCTTATGGAAGACTTCCCAGCAGAAACCTTACAGGTCAAGAGAGGATGCCATGTGATTTTCATAATACTGAAAGAAAAAAAAAACCTGTCAACTAAGAATACTGTATCTGGCAAAGCTATCCTTTAGAAATGAAGGAGAGATAAAGACTTGCCTAAACAAACAAAAGCTGAGAGAGTATATTTCACCAGACCTGTTCTACAAGAAATGCTGATGGAAGTTTATCAAATGGGAAGAAACAGATGTTAATGAGTAAGAAGAAAGTATGGAGAGAGAATAAACTCACTGGTAAGTGCAATTATACAAACAAATTCAGAGTACTTTATTATTGTAAGCATGATATGTAAACCATTCATATCTTTAGGATGAAGACTAAAAACAAAATAATAATAATAACTACATTAATATGTTAAGAGATAGGCAATGTAGAAAGATATAAAATAGGACATCAAAAATTCAAAATATTAAGGAATAGAGTTCAAGTTTAGAATTTTCTTATTAGTACATTTTCTTTTTTATTTGATTGTTTCTGTTCTTATTTTTACAATCCTGTAAAGTTCAAGATTGTTGAGCTGGGCGTGGTGGCGCACACTTGTAATCCCAGCATTTGGGAGGCTGAGACCTGGGGATCCAGGTTATCGGCCAGCCTCAGCTATCTAGTGAGGCCCTCTACAACTTGGGGAGACCCTGTTTCAAAATAAAGAATAAAAATTAGGGCTGGGGTGTAGCTCAGAAGTAGAATGCCCCTGAGTTCAATCCCCAGTACAGCAAAAAAAAAAAAAAAAAAAAAGATTGTTATAATTGAGAGATGGTTTTGTAAGACTCAAAGCAAAAATCTATAATAGACAAACTGGAATAATAAGCAAGAAATCAAAACACACTACTAGAGGAAACCATTTACACACAAAGAATTACTACATAAGACGGAAAATGAAAGAAAAGAACTATAACAAAACTAGATAACAAGTTACATAATGGCTGTAGTAAAACCTTACCTAGCAGTCATTACCTTGAATGCAAATGGATTTAATTCTCCAATTGAAAGACTAGAGTGATTGGAAAGATTAAAAGTCAAGATCTGACTGGATATCACAAGAAACTCACTTTGCCTCTAAAGACACACATAGGACAAAAGTAAAAAGAGAAAAAGAGACAAAGAAGGTCATTACACAATAATAAAGAGGTCAATTTAGTAAGAGGAAATAATGTCTAGAAATGTGTGTGTGACATATCAGAGCACCCAAATATGTAAAGCAAATATTAGTAGATCTAAAGGATGAGAGACTCTAATACAATAATAGTTGGGGCTTTAGCACTCTACTTTGAGTAATAGATCATCCAGAAAGCAAACCAACAGAAAAATAGCAGAATTAAATTGTACGCTAAATCTAATGGACCTAACAGACATCTATAGAAATTCCTTCCAGGAGAAGCAAAGTACATATATTTTCTCATCATCACATGAAACATTCTCTAGGATGGATCATATAGGCCACTAAACAAGCCTCAACAAAATTTTAAAAGTTGAAATCATATTGAGCATCTTTTCTGACCATAATGCAATAAAGTTAGAAATCAACAACAAGAAAAACTTTGGAAACTATACAAATACATGAAAATTAAACAACTTACTATTGAAAAACCAATGGATTGAGGAGGAATTCAAGAAAGAAATTTAAACTAATGAAAATAGAGATGCAACAAAGCTGTAGTTAGGAGGGAAGTTAATAGCAATAAATCAATGTCAGTACCAAAAATGTAGGAAGATCTCAAATAAACAACCTATCACTACATCTCAAGGAATGAGAAAAAACAAGAGCACACCAAACCCAAAATGAATAGAAGGAAAAAAAATGATGAAAGTCAGAGCATAAATAAATGAAATGGAGACTAAAAAAAAAAATACAATACAAAAGATCAACAAAGCAAAGAACTGGTTCTTCAAAAAGATAAACAAAATAGATAATCTCATAGACTAACTGAGAAAATGAGATAAAAGACTCAAGTAAAATCAGAGATGAAAAGGGAGACATTGTCACTAATATTGCAGAAATACAAAAGAGCACTAGAGATTATTATTAACAACTATAGACTAACACATTTTTATAACCTATAAGAAATGGAAAAATTGCTAGATATGTACACCTCACCAAGAGTGAATCATGAAGAAATAGAATACTGGAAATGATGGAGGACAAGTAACAAAATTGAATCAATATTTATTTTAAAAGCCTGCCATCAAAGAAAAGCCCATCCTACAGTGCTTAGTGGTGGTGCACACCTATTATCCAAGTACTTGAGAGGCTGAGACAGGAGGATTGCAGGTTCAAGGACAGCCTCAGCAATTTAGTGTGATCCTATTTCAAAATAAAAAATAAAATAGGACTGGGTTTAATTCCCCATACAAAAAAAAAACAACAAAAAAAAAAACCCAAGACCAGATGGCCTCTACCAAATATGTAAAGAAGAACTAATACCAGTTCTTCTGAAGTTTTTACAAAAATAAAGGAAGGAATGTCTTCTTCTAAATACATAATACAAGGCCAATATTACCCTGATACCAAAACTATATAAGGACACAACAACAAAAAATTAAAACTGCAGGCCAGTATCCATGATGAGCACAGATGCAAAAATCCTCAAGAAAATACTAGCAAACTAAATCTAATGGCATATTTAACAAAAATGTTAGAAGAACAATGCTAGAAGAATCGGGCATGGTGGTGCACGCCTGTAATCCCAGTACTTGAGAGGCTGACATAGGAGGATCACAGGTAAGGACAGTCTCAGCAAGTAGTGAGACTCCCATCAACCTAGCAAGACCCTGTTTCCAAATAAGAAATAAAATTGGCCTGGGGGTGTACAGGTGTAGCTTGAAGAAATGATTTTTTATGTTTTTACCATAAGAAAATGATGTTTGAAGAAATAAACATGATTAACCTGATTTAAACATTATGCAATGTACATATGTATCAAAACATAACATGGTACCCTGTCAGTATATACAATTTTAACCTAAATAAGTTTGAGGTATTGGAGATCAAAGCTAGGCCTTCAAGCACACTAGGCAAGTTCTCTACCAATGAGTTGAAATAAATTTTAAAAACTAAAAACATTTTTTTAAAAAACTAGATTTTTCAAGGAGACTCCCAACTCTGAAAGTCTTTGTTTCTATGAATAATTTCTGTGGGATAGTAGAAAGCCATGTGGAACGTAGAGTAGTGCTAATAAATGGCTGTAGTGGTGATGGAGACTGCATTGTGATGACTGGCCAAGCTCAAAGGGCAAAGCCTGTATTCTTCTGAAAGCAAATTATCTTAAATGTAAGTATGTACTGAAAAGCAGTGCTAAAAAGAAGCAATCATAGAACATACTTTGGATACATGTATTGTTTGAGGTATTGTGTGAAAACCTCTTCTTCACATAAAATAATTGGATAAATAAATAGCTATTAAATGGGGAAGACTAAAAATTGCTATAATAAGAATAGGTTTGATTTAATGAAGGAGTAAATAATAAAATTTTATTTGATGTTATTTAAGACGTAGTTTTATTTATGACTTGCATTAGACAAAGTAAAACTTAGGCTTTGATATAAACTAAAATTCTCATGCATTTCTCTATTGATAAAGAAAACATCTATCTCTTGGGCATTCATATGAGCAAATGTACAGACCCCAGGAAGACATGATGTTGAGATACATAGAAAAGGAAATAGCAGTTTTTTATAACTTGCTTGAAAATTTCAAGAGGATGAAAATGATCTTGTTTAAAGATAATGCAGAATAATAGTGGTCCAATGGAAAAGAAACAATGATCATTGATTAAATATGAAAAGGTTTCCTACAATCCAACACTTTGGACCTAATCCACAATCAAGGGTAAATTTCCTAACAAAGACTTTCATGGTTAAAAACAGTAACATCTGTATTTGTTTGTTTAGTCAACTTGATATTTTTCAGTGCATACTCTGTACCAGGCACATCTCTGTGCTTCTGAAATAAAAAATTGAGCAAAATGTAGAAAGTCCTGTGTTCAGGGAGCTTCCTTTCTAGAGTAAAAGGGAAGTACTGCAGTACATAAACGTGTCGAGACAAAGAAGTTCTGTAGGAACAAATAGGCTGTGTCATGGGATAGTGATAGAGTGACAGATCTGGTGTCTTAAATATATAGTGGTGGTGGTTCTGAGCTACACTCCCAGTCCTATTTTATTTTTTACTTTGAAACAAGGTCTTGCAAAGTTGCCAAGAGTCTCACTCACTTAATTGCTGAGACTGGTCTCAAACCTTCGATCCTTTTGTCTCAGCCTCCCATGTACTGGGATTACAGGCATGTGCCACCACACCCAGCTCAACTAAGTCTTCATAATAATACTTTGAAGCAAATGAAGAGGGTTCATTGAGTTTAATGTTAAAACAAGATAAGGAAAGTTCAACAGTGAATGCAGGAGTAGCTGATCTAAGCTAAATCCCAGAATTCACTACTCAGTCAAGTTCCCATTTTATTGTATTACCACCTCTGATCAGGGGAAACGCTGTCTGTTTGAGGGGTTTTTGTTTGTTTGTTTGTTTGTTTTTGTTTCTTTGGGTACTATAGATTGAATGCAGAGGCATTCTACTTCTCAGCTGCTTTATTTTATTTTTTGTTTTGAAATAGAGTCTTGCTAGGTTGCTGAGAGTCTCGATAAATTGCTGAGACTGGTCTTGAGCCTGCAATCCTCCTATCTCAGCCTCCCAAGTACAGGGATTACAAACTGAGAAGCTTTTCTTAACAAAACAGTATGTGAGGGAAGCCAGAACTGATGTGTGGACAACTGCTTTTTAAAAACACTAGATAGTAAAACCAACTTGAGCTATCAAAAATTCTCACTAATTAAAAAGATGCTAAGCATATTCATTTTTGCACTGGTAACTGTGCCAATCTACTCTTCTGTTCATTAGTGGTCCAACTTTTTGTCTACCATATGCTAAAGATCATTCTTTAAGCTTAATAATATATTCATTCTTTTTGCATTTCCGATTTTCATACAATAGAGTAAAAACACTCCTCATTAACATAAACACATTTGCAATCTGTTCTCTGAACACAAGAAATCAATTATGGTTTTAATATATTTTGTCTCTCAATTTATTCTTATTCATCCCTAAAATGAACAATACATATATTTATTATGTCCCATTAAATGAATGTCAACAAGTAGAGAGAACTTTCTATGTAAATTGTCAATTATAGGTAATGAAAGCTGAAGCACACCACCAAGACAGAGGCCTCATACAGAGTACTGAATCCTAAGCTCTGTGTGTGTGTGTGTGTGTGTGTGTGTGTGTGTGTGTGTTAAACCTAGGGGAACTCTACGTTTAGCTACATCCCCAGCCCTTTTTATTTTATTTTTTGAAACAGGGTCTCTCTAGGTTGCTGAGAGTCTCACTCACTACTTCCTAAGGCTCTCCTCAAACCTCCGATCCTTCTATCTCAGCCTCCCAAATACTGAGATCACAAGCAAATCCTAAACTTTTACTGTCACAGAGCCTACTTAAGCTAAGCTCTTCAAGGAGGGAATATTAAAATTCTCAGTCTTGAGAAAAGGCATATTGAGAATTCGGATTATGAGAATTTCCTTCAGTAGCGATAGCATGCTTTAAAGGTCTCTCCTTTTTCTATTCTACTAGTATGTTTTATGTGCTGTGATAAATGCACAAGTGCCTGTGCTTTACTTGTCAATTCAAACTTGGTCAGAAAAGAAATTTACTGGAAGGGCCCTGAGTGACCAACTCTCACCCACAACTCTAACTGCCCAACACTTTGCATCAGTAACTGCCAGTCCTGAGTCAGGTCAGGAGCACACCGTTGGCTAGGCCCAGTCCCTACGGGAACCGAGAATACCTGGCTGCTGCCACAGGAGGTACAACGCTAACTACCAACTCTCAGTGGGGAATTCTACAAAGAAGGTTGAATGTGAGCAAAGGAAAAGTACAAAATCCTAGCAACTGTTCACTGGAGCATTATTTTCCTTGAAACTCTGAGTTTGTAGAAAATAATCATTTTCCCCACTATGCTCAGCACAATACCTGGCAAAAATAGAAGCTCAAAAAATACTTAATTAGTCCCATTACACTACTCAACTTTAAACACTTTAAGACAAAAGAGCCTACTTCTTAGTCACCGCACCAGTCACTGGCCAACACCAAAACATCTTTAATTTCTCTTCCCTTACTCCTGCCACTTAGTTGCCAACCACATCAATTGTGACTATCTCCTTTAAATATCTTGCCCACTTGTTCTAATCCATCTTCCCACCTACTGTCAGAATGGTATTCCTAAAATATAAATCTGCCTCAAATTCATCAATAAGTAGCTATTGACTACTATGTAAGGCTGTGTTCCCAAGGCAACAGGACATCTTAGGCCATGATGCCTTAAGTCACAACTTTTCCTCTCCACAAGCCCAGCAGCCTCTCCAGAACAGGTGCACACTCATCTCCAGAGGCAGCCCAAACCTCACATCCTCAGTGCCTCCTCCCGTTCCAGAACAGTAAAAGCTCAGGGTTCCAGAGAATTTTGAAATCCATAGGTAAAGTTAACATTGCAATTGCCTCATTTCCTTGGTTCTAGTTTATGAAGGTGAGTTGTTTTTTTTGTTTGTTTGTTTGTTTTTTTGTGGTACTGGGGATTGAACTCAGGGGCATTCTACCTCCGAGCTATACCCCTAGCCCTATTTTTTATTCTTTATTTTGAAACCGAGTCTCACTAAGTTGCGGAGTGCCTCACTAGGTAGCTGAGGCTGGCCTCGAACCCGGATGCTCCAGTCTCAGCCTCCCAAATGCTGGGATTACAAGTGTGCGCCACCACGCCCGGCTGAAGGTGAGTTTTTAATGCACGGAATCAGAGTTGAAACAGAATTGTTGGTGGATAGAAACTGGATCGAGTGTGTACAAGGAAGAGTAACTAAAAAATTAAGCCCTCAGTGTCCACTGTGTTTGAACTATAAGCCATTCTGCTGCTCAAACTACAGATGAGAAATGAGCCAGCTTTTAAT